>JAKLMF010000297.1:0-19844 GCA_022813555.1 Botryosphaeria agaves | reverse complement strand
ATCCATAACACCAATCACATTATTCATTGTCAGGGCATAATAACACTTTCGTAGTTCTAGTTTTTTAAGTTTCTTGATTGCTTCGTCGACCTTCTTACATCACTCGTCACACTTTGCAAATTGTCTCTCTCTCTCTCACCATCACGCGAATTTCCTACACTTTCTTGAACCGCCGCCAGTGCACTCTTCCATCGCCAGTTCCCAACGCTACGTCAAGATGGAGAATCCTAATATCGTTGACCAGAATACAACTCTCGACGACAATGATATAGATCGTGCTCACGAAGAGCAAGGCGCTAACGACGGAGATCGAGATTGGACTGACTACGTACCATATGACTACAATTATGCCTACGACGATGAATGGAGCCGTGGCGATGGGCAGAGTGGCGACTCGTATCCCGACGATCGATCTGAATCATGCGAGGTCTGCCTCGAACACGTGTCTGACGACGAAAGCATATGGTTGGATTGCGAAGTCATATCATACCCGCTCGTATGGTCTTTGGCCGAGGCGGTGGTGCCCATAGAGGCGGCAGAGGACGCGGGCGCGGTCGCGGATATGCTCACCGAGGAGGCCGAGGTGGAGGCCGAGGAGGTGCCCATATGGGAGCTATGGCTTACGATGACGACGACTATCAGTACGACAACTAGCAAGAGGATGACCATGAAGAGGAACCCGATGACGATCTGCGTGCATTGGACGAGGACGAGCTGGAGGAGGACCGCATAATGCGCAGGATATTGGCCATGGATGGCGCCGGCGTGCCGAACAACACTGATGAGCAAGCTCAAGATGCCAACGGGGAGCCACTGGAGGACGAACAACCAGACAATAGTCAGAACAACGAGCTCCAAAGACATGAACACGCTGCGGCCGACGAACACGTGCCCGATGCTCACCCCGATCAAATCCCTGCTGTCCACGAGGCTGGCGAACCGGCTGTTCCTGAGCTCCCTGAACTCGACGATGAGGAGCGCGAGGAGGATTGGATCGTCCAAGGAATCATGGATCTAGACAATATCCAAGAACAACCCGTGATCATGGCTATGGAAGGGGATGCGGCTAACAATGATGCCCAAGAGCGTGCGGAGACACTCGGAGCCGATCCTGTCACCACTGAAACTCGAACAACAGACACTGACGGTATTCTTGTGGTCAGCAATCGTCGACTGGTCGCCTCTTGAGCCCCACCGTCTCAGCACCAGGTCGAATGTAGCCACACATGGACCTTCACAAGAATGTATGGCCGCTGCGACCTATGCAACTGGTGGTTCGACGTGTTCTGTATGGCATGCAACGACTGCAATAGCCGCGTGTGTCGCACATGTAGCTGGAATTACATGCGTAACCCCCGATGTTACTATTCAGAAGCTGAAACTTTCTCGGTGGACATGTTGAATATCCCGTTAGATGATTAGCGAGCGAGCGAAGATAGGGACGGTACATAGTTATTAGGCTGTCCCCCATGACACTAGATTGAACCAAGAATGCAACTCTACTAGACATTCATCTGGAAATTCCAACCTCGCCTGATTGGAAGATGAAGTACAGCCTGGGTGTCCCCTCTCATGTCAGACAGGCAATGCAGAAAGACAATCGCTATATTGGGCCTTTCCAGCGCCATGCGAGGTTCTCCAATCATCGAACAATACACATCTCACTGCCCTCCATACATTCCATCGCCTGTCTCTTTTGTACGCCCCAGAACCTAAGGAATTCGCTAACCAGGTGCTTGAAAGCGAAGTCAGCATGGACTGACGTCCATCATCGGTGACGTTGACGATGAGATTCCTTTTGAGACAGACTACATTTTGAAACAAGACCTTTTCTCGAGTCAATAGATTTGGATACAGAGTTCAATGATCTGAGGGAAACGCTAGGTTCAGAGCAGATAACTGCCCGAAAGCATAGTTACGATCGCTTACCTTCGGCAGTTCACGCCCGAACTCCTTCACTCAGATGCAGCCAGCCGTGAAGCGAGAGTCAGGTGCAAATTAAGGATGTTGCAAGCGGCAACATCACCAGGTGAACAGGTTAATTGCCACACGTTGTCATCAAGGTGTGGACGAGCTTGTAGGTGTTTTAATGCATACTGTCAAGGTCATTTGACTTGTAACACGTACCAACCCCTTCACTCCGTAGGTCATAGCACCTGTGCACCTTCAAACGCCTACTTTCCCTCACATTCTCTTCTCACTTCCTCGACCATTCTCTATAATCTGTAAAAGACATTCGCTCGTCTCGCTCACTTCCCGCGGTACATTTCTGGCACCTGCGAAGATAACCTCGAGCCAACTTCCGGTCACAAACCCCTCACCAGGATGGGCGATCCCGGGCCTCACAGAGATGACCACGCTCTCAATGATATCGCCGTAGATCACATCGAGCAAGCTGTCGATCGTCTCACACAGGCTGTTATCCGCCCATTCAACGCCCGTGGACAACGTCTCGAGGCCATACAGCCGAACGCTCGTGAACCAGATATCGATGCCGTACAGCGGATTGCTCGTAACAACCTTCGTCTGCACAACCTCTTCATGAGAGGTGAGGCACCAATCCCCGGACTTGGGAACGGTCCAAACCCGCTCGGTCCAAATCTGTTCGATCCAAACCTATCTGATGGGCTTGTTGGCGAGCCTTTCGAATGGCATTTGGAGGACCCCGAAAATCATGGCGGCAACGACGCCGCGGTTGCCAACGATCGTCCTTCGAACTCTAACACACACCGTCGCCATTGCCGAATCTGCTTCAATGATTTGACAAACGCTGTATGCATCGGAATAGATTGTGGACACCACTGATGCAACGATTGCTTCACTCGCTCTTTCACCTTGGCCATGGAGTCTGAGTACCATTACCCACCAAAATGCTGCAACACTTCCATTGCGACGGTTATGGGAGGAACCGACGACAGCAACAAGATCTTCGGTGCGGATTTCGTCCAAACGTACCTGAAGAAAGAGGTTGAATATCAAACACCGGGCCAGCTTCGCAGATACTGTGCCAACCCCTCATGTTCTGCGTTCCTCCCAGAGGCTTCGAAGCAAGACAGCACTATCACGAAGGCCGCATGCTGCAACTGCAGTTCAAAAACATGTACAGCTTGCAAGCAGCTCCTTCCAACGGAAGAGGACCACCACGACTGCAAGCCGCACGCCGCTACAGTCGAAAACCTGGGATACAGTACCGACAACCGCTGCAAACGCTGTCCATGCTGCAGCACTTTCGTCCAGCTCACGGACGCCTGTAATCACATCACATGTGGTATCTGCAAGCACGAGTTCTGCTTCATATGCCTTGACGAATGGCGCTGTCTGAACAACTGTCCGAGATGGGGCGATCCGCAATATGGTGCGGAAGGCTACGACGCTCAAGGTTATCATCGCGATACTGGCTTCAACAGGGGAGGATACGATCGGCAAGGCTTTGATGTCCGTGGCTATGATCGCGAGGGAGGGCGTCGTGCGATGCGTGGCCCGCGTCGCTTGCATCAATTTGGCCGGGTAGGGGGGTTGGGAGGCGGCAGAAGGCGTCGCCGACCCATGTTGGATCTGATGCAGATGGAGCAACGCCTAGTCGAGAGGCAGCAGCAACTCAATGCTATGCAACGAGACCTTGATCTTGCGGGGAAAGACTGGGACTGGACAGACTGGGAAGACAGCGAGGCGGTGAGCATGGAGGGGACGTTCCTGTCGCGGTCCACGACGATGAGCAGGTTGTTGTCGGTCATGGCGGCGACGTCCAAGCTGCGGACGTCCCACCTGAGAACAACCCGCTCTGGCTTGACGAGCAAATGCTGGAGGCAGATCGTATTACGCGGGACACCATGGACATGAATGGTGCTCTTGCTCTTGCGGACGCCGCCGCCATTCTCCAGCCAGCACGCCCGCTTGATATGGACATCCTGGCCAATCTCTTTGGTGATGCTGGCATAGACGGCGTAATACACAACCTCCAGGCAGCTGCAGTACACCTGGGCGCTGCTTTGAACGGTCCCATTGCAGAGGCCGGGCGGCAAGCAGCCGAGGGTGGGCCTGATGGGAATGACGATGGTCACGGTGCTGGCATAGTTGGCGCTGCCGAGCAAGAAGGCCTACCGCCTGTTGTCGCCGAGCCGCCTGCCATCGGTGAAGCTGATAGATTGGTGCGCGCACTAGAAGCCGCGGCCATCCGACTCACTCGCGCTGTCCACGGCGCAGCTGTAGACGAAGTCGCCCCGGCGGATGCGTTGAACGAGCGGGGTGGGGTTGATCGAATGGAGGAAGACGAAGCCATGACAACAGACGGCCAGGTAATCGAGCGCGGGGACGTCGAAGTCATTGGTGGTAATGTGGCTGTTACTGGTAACTTCAACCAGCTGGCTCTTCTCCAAGATGACCTTGAGGCTGCTGCGCCAAATGATGGCCAGTGGGAGACTGAATCCGATGATTCTGAGGTACTCACCAACTCTCCTGTTGTCCTTCGGACGCCGCCCCCTCTAACGCAAATTAGATGTAGACACGTCTGGACGCATACATGGGGCGGTAACCGCTGCGATATATGCGACTGGGTCGGTCGCATCTTCCATGAGAGATGCGACGAGTGTGGCAGCGTGGTGTGTCGCCGCTGCAGCCACGACTATCTTGATGCGCTTCAGAACCATTTCCCTCAATTGGACATATCCACACTGAATCTTCGAAAAGTCTCCCCCGAGGATGACCAAGCTGGAAGCGACCCTGCCCTCTCTTTCAGCGAAGTTCCAGCTATTCACCAAGAGGCTGCGGATGAAAACATACCGGATCGGAACATTCCTGGCGGTAATGTCCCCCTTCAGAACCCCACGACTACTAGACAAGCAACCCGAAACATCGTTCTCACGGAGGAGAGCTTTGCCGCAGAAACCATCCGTAGACAATGAGAGTTTAGGGATCCTCCTAGCAGCTACGAGCAAGAACAAGTCTCAGAGGAACGACTCTGACGACGGCGTCTCTTCTCATGGTCGCACGACTGCTACACAAGGAAACCATGACCAGGCCGATGTGGAAGAAATTACTGCCGAAGCCAGCATTGCGGAAGACAACTACGACGGAGAGACCAGTGAATCAGTTCACATGCGAGATGCTAACAGTGATGACACTCACCAAGATCCCGCTCTCGAAGAACATTTAGATGAGCAAGCTACTCTCAACAACGATGCCGAGCCGTTCAGCGTTAGTCAAATCCATGATAGAACTCAAGAGACGAAATCTCAGGCTGGCGGCGCACCGCCAGCTCACTTCGACGGACACGAAGACACTCATCGCAACAACGATGCAGAGGCACACATCCTGGAAGTAATCGTATTCGTCCTCTTGGATGCCTTTGCTATCGGCTTTCTCATCTGGGCCATCGTCTTCGTTACTCGTCTCCTCTTGTCCGTGGAATAACTACAAGAAAAGGATGACACCAGGAAGATTACAGGCGCCATAGATTTTGATTTCGGCTAGAATGGGTGAGCTTCGACGAGAGGCGCGACTTACGCCACTAAAATTTCCTTATCGGCGGTTGGATACTCAGAAAAGTCGGAGGAAAAACTACACCTACATGCAGTTCCACTCCCACCCGTAGCGTAGATACCCTCAGAACAGTCCACCACAAACATTTCCTTACACCACCCCTAAACAGATAATACCCCTGCCGTAAACTCCACCACGTGCCCCCCACCCGCCCTCCCAAAAACGCCCTTCACCCCTCCGTGCTCCTCACTACTCCTTATCACCCCTCACCACCCCTCCCAAACCCCCCCCCCCCCCCACAACCTCACAACTTCTTATCCAACCTCTTCAAAAACCTCCCCACCCCCTTCTCCACCCTCTCAACCCTCTGCTCCAACTTCCCACCCCCCACCACCTTTCCCCCCGCCCCTCCTCCCCCATGCGCCCCTCCCGCATGCGCCTCCCCCTCCCCCGGCCGCCACACCTGCTGGTGCACCGCGTACGCCTCTCCCTGCCCCGCATAACCATACTGCTGTGCATACCCCCCCTGCGGCGCCGCCAGCCCCGGACTCGGCATCGCCGCCGCAGCATGCCCCGGCAACCCGGGCGAGTGCAGTGCTGCGGGCGCGTAGCCCGACGTGCCTGGCGCAGCGGCGCCGGGGGACTGCGGGACGTACTGGGCGTACTGCAGCTGCGCCTGGTTCTGGGCGGCGGCGTAGTGGGGGTGCTGGGCGTGGGGGTTGGTGGGGTAGGACGCTGGCATGGTGGAGTGCCGGTGGAGAGGTGGGTGCGAGTGTGGCGGCGTGGGGGTTTGGCCGTCGTAGAAGTGCGCGTTGGGATCTTGCGGTGGGGGGGCGAATTGAGGCTGTGATGGTGGGGCGGTGGTGGGGGGTGCTTGGGTGGGTGGTGGAGGGAAGGAGGAGGTTGTGGTTGTGTGGCTGGAGGCGGGGGATGTGTTGGTCATGGGTGGAGGTGGTGGGAAGGAGTGTTGGCGGGAGGGTTGGCCGGGTGTGTATGGCTGCTGCTGCTGCATGTGTGCTTGTGGGTAGGAGGACAGGTGATGTGATGGAGCGGTTCCGTACTGAGCGCCGTGCTCGTGCGTTGCTGCTGATGCGAGACCCGTGCCGCCGTCTGCATCGAGCGGCGGTGGTGTCTTCTCGCGATGTGCGATGGGTTCTGGCACTCCTGGAGCAGCAGGGTTGTAGGCCATCGGCGCATAGCTGCCAGGTGCGTCTACTGGCGGAGGGGAGGCGGCGCTAGCAGGAGTTATGGCAGATGGAGGCCCCGAGAAGGAGCGTCCCGTACTGCTTGCAGCGCTGACACTACTGCTATGAGCATGATACGGATTCGTTATAGCCGCCTTCTCGAGCTTTTGCACCACTGGACTCATACTGTCGCGATGCTCCGAATGCGAAGCCGGAACGTCTCGTAACCGCAATTGGGAATCCGGGAGGAATCTCTTCAGCGAATCGAGGAACAATGACGCGTCATTCGAAGTCCAGAAGTAGATGTCTATGGTGTGTAAGGGGTACATGTATTTCCCCTCATTGCGTGGATCCGGAGCTGGTAAGTGCCACTGCGACATGTCTCGCTGCGGGATAGGCGAGGCGCTTCCACTCGTACCTGGACGGCCGTCTAGGATGATAGTGAAGAGGTTTGGATGCTTGTATGAGTGATCAACATGTGCGGAATCGAAGTCTGCATTGTGTACCTCAGTTAGCCGTGTGCTTCTGCACTGTGTATCCTGTTCATATCGCCGGCTACAAGAAACCTACATCCCATAAACGCGTCTTGCTCCGGCGTGCCCGCATGGTTGGCGACTTCGACACGGCCTCGACGCTGAAGCGCGTTGTGGTAAAGGTAGACATAGGAGGTCTTATCGAAGCGATGATGAGGTGGATTTGCGGTAGGTGAGCTGAAGAAATAATGTATGTCTGCGAAGCTGAAGACTGTTAGGACTGAAAGCCGGTAATACAACTTATGATACTCACAGTGTCAGTAAAGACACCTCTCCCTGCTGCGGAGGCATCCCGTCCCCTATCAAGAGCTTGAATGGAGCTCCAGGGAAGGCGTTGAGGTGAATTGGATGCGGACTCAAAGCAAGCACGAGATCACAGCAGATACAACAGACAGATGGAAGAAGATGATATAGCTACATAAACGTCGATGTATCTTGCTAGCTATCCTGGAAGCTGGGTGGAAGCGCGCGGCTGCGGAGCTCGTGTCCAATCACGTTCAGGCATCGTTCAGGACAGTCGCCAAGAATTTAGAATCTTTGGCCGCATCTCAAACTCCGCAGCCACCAAAGCTCCCATACCAGCACCTACACCTCCACAGCTATCGCCAGCAGCCATTGCACTCCCTCCTCCGACCTCACCATCTCCACCTCAATTTCCTCAGGAGGAGGAATCCCCCACCGACTCAGTGCCCTCGGGCCACCCACACCACACCACCCCATCCATCCATCCTCCACCCAATCCCACAACCACACACACCCACCCACCATGTCCCTCGTCAACCTCGCTCACGTATGCTCCCACCTCCAAAACGCCTCCAAAGCGCGTCTGGGCATGACCTCGATCCCTCTCTCGAAACTGCACCTGCGCCTGGTGCTCGGCCTGCAGAAACAAGGCTTCCTCTCCTCCGTCACGGTGGGCGGCCCCATGCCGCCGCAGATGGCCGCCGACGTGCTCGGCCAGCTGGAAGACGTCGGCCGCCCGAAGGGGCACGTGCTGCACGAGGGGAAGGGGGAGCTAGACGCAAGAAGAGGAGGGGAGGGGAAGCAGGCGGAGAGGCTGAGGGGTGTTATGGACGACTCGACAGCGGCGGAGGGTGTGCCGGGGGAGATTGGTCCGGCGGCAGCGGAGCAGCTCCTCGCGTCCGCAACGCAGCAAGCGGAGGAGGGGGAGGAGACGGTCAGCACCGCGCCCTGGCTCGCCTACCCCCCTCCCCCCCCCTCCCCCTCGCCCGCTGCCAACCCATCATCAACCACAACCCGCGCCGCCCGCCCCCCCGCCGCCGCCGCCGACGCCACCGTCCCCGCCAACCCCGCGCTGCGTCGCCTGTGGCTCGGCCTGAAGTACTGGGACAACGAGCCCGTCCTGAGCAAGATGAATCTCGTGAGCAAGCCGAGCCAGCGCGTGTGGCTGAACAGCACGGACATCAACACGATTGTGAGGGGCAGGGAGGCCGGGTATGTGAGGGGCTTGACGAGGCCGGGGGAGTGCCTGTTTGTGAGTACGGATCGCGGGGTGCTGGAGGCGAGGGAGTGTGCGGAGAAGAGGGTGGGCGGGATGGTGCTTTGTCGGGTTTTATAGTTCGGGTTGGACGGGGAAGAGTGGGGTGAGGGGTGGGATGGAGGGTCTGAGTGGGGGTTGGTTCGTGCCTGTACAAAGGATGTGCGTTGCGAGGGAAGAAGATGGGCGTACTATCAGATGTGGCATAGCGCGGCGCGGGAGGGCGGGATGTATGCTATTGTAGAGAGGCCTGGTCATGGAGGCGTGCCAATGCAGCATCACGGGCCAACATCCAGCGTTACAGGTTCATGCTTTCAGCTTGTACATAGCTAATACACTTCTTCAGATGTGGTCCAGATTCTCATCATCTACTGAGGTGACATGATCCAGCACCCCGACCTCCTTCCTCCCTTTCCACCCCCCTTTGCCTGCGATCTTTGCTCAGACACACTCTTCTTCTTGCTCTCTTGCTGACGTTCAGGGAGCTTGTTCTGCGGTCTTGCAGCTTCGAGTGCTTTCTTCTGCAAGGCCATGTATTCTGCTGAGCCTGGAGTCGCGGTGTTGAGTGGTGGCAATCCATTCAACATGCCCTTCAGTCTTCCTGCTTTCGACTGTGTGTTGGACTTCTTGGACATGGTTGGAGTAGGCTGGCTAAAGTGGGATGTATGTATCTCTTTCTTTGTTTCCTAGGTTTGGCTTTATGGGTAGCGAGAACAGAGAGTGTGAAGAGGTGTCTGAAGCTTGTGCAATCATACATTGTGTGTTTGGGGTATATGTGTTATATATGTTCCCATGGCACTTGCTCCAGTAACGTTGCGGCGACACATGAGGTGATTCAGACATATCTAGGGTAACGATACATGACTCTGACGAAATCCGCTGTGTTGTGAAAGAAAGGAAAGGCCCGCGTAGATGTTTCATAGAATCTCATGGGCATTGTTCACCTCGATCCATCTCTGAGTTCACAACAGTTCAAGACACTTTCCTGTAAGTTGCTTCCTGGACAGTGAATCTACAAGGACCGCACAAAGTTACTAGAAGTTCTAGTCTCTTTCGAGGTCAAGGATGGGAATGCCAAAGTACATTGTTCAAACCTGACACATGTACATATAGTAGTGATTTGATAGTAGACTCGCCTGCCAAGAACGGTGCAAATTTACTACCGCTATTTCATTGACTATTGCGGATATAGAATGCGTACTATGTAAACGACTATCTTTTCAGAGTTGGGGGTCGGCCTGAGGGAAGTGAGGGATCTTACATAAGCCAGGTTACATCACGTGTATGTGACTTCACAAATCGTGTCGAGACAGTTGTCTTCCAAGCCGCGTGCTGGTTTTTCTTGGGACATCGTCAAGACGGTGGAATAGAGTGCTTTATATTGATTAGCTTTTCTGTGCGCTTGCAACACTTGGTTCCCCTCCTGTGTTTCTAAAACCGCTAAGAAAGGGTATATAAATTTAGTGGTCTTCAATCGTTCGCGTACTCTTGCCCTTCCTCCGATTCACAGTCAAAGCCTTATTACCACAGCTCTAGCTGTCAAGTTCTTCTTACTCGAATCGCAATGGGCCATCTTGTGACGTTAGCAACATGGTAACATCCACCATTACATCTGCGTCAAAGTATCAGTCTAATCGTCTTCACTGTTGTACAGTTCATTGAACCAATGGGTAATGACAACCACACAACGCCTTGTTTGTTAAACCTAACAGCCGGCAGGCCCTCGATTTTGATGGCAATACTGCCAGAATCATCGAGTCCGTTCGACAAGCCAAAGCTGCTAGCGCCAGTTTCCGAACTGGCCCAGAGCTTGAAATACCGGGCTATGGATGTTTAGACCACTTCTTAGAGGATGACATGTTCCTGCACTGCTGGGAGAAACTGGCGGAGATCCTCGTTCACCCGGACTGCCAAGACATACTGCTCGACGTTGGCATGCCGGTGGCTCACAGAAATGTCCGCTACAACTGTCGAGTCATCATATACAACAAATCAATATTGTTGATACGTCCCAAGATGTGGCTAGCCAATGATGGAAACTATCGCGAGATGCGATACTTCACTCCGTGGATGTCTCCTCAGAAAGTGGAGCAATACTATCTCCCACGGCTCGTCAGGAAGATCACTGGTGTGACAAAAGTCCCCTTCGGCGACGCCGTCATCAGCACTCCAGATACATGCCTTGGATTCGAGACATGTCAGGAGCTTTTCGAGACGCAAGCACCCCATCTGGATATGAGCTTGAATGGTGTGGAGATCATGACAAACTCCTCTGGCTCCCATCATGAGCTCCGCAAGCTTGACACGCGGATAAGTCTCATCCAGGAAGCCACTCGAAAATCTGGAGGCATCTACCTCTACGCAAATCAGCAGGGATGTGACGGCGATAGGCTGTATTATGATGGATGCGCGATGATTCTCGTCAATGGTGATGTCGTGGCTCAGGGCTCCCAATTTTCCCTGAACGATGTAAGTCAACCAGTGCTCTAAACTTGTTCAACAGACAGCTGACGGTGTTATCATAGGTCGAAGTGATTACAGCGAGAGTCGATATTGAGGATGGTAATGCCTTCCTCTGTGATTTGATTTATACCAGAGTTAACGGTATGGCCAGTTCGCAGCTACCGCTTTACTCCCTCTAGGGGCTTGCAAGCCACGCAGGCGCCAACATACGAACGCATCGAGACGTCCTTCAGTCTGAGTCCCGACACCCCAATACTTGACCCGAATATCGCCCCTTCGAAGCCCATTGAGCCAAGAGTCCATGCTCCAGAGGAGGAGATCGCACTGGGCCCGGCATGCTGGCTGTGGGATTATCTGTGTCGCTCTCGTGTCAGTGGATACATGCTGGCACTCAGCGGAGGTATCGACTCTTGTGCGACCGCCACCATTGTCTTCAGCATGTGTCGTGAAGCTGTGAAGGCCATTGAGCAAGGCAACGAGCAGGTTATCAAAGACATGCGCCGCATTTGTGCTGAGCCAGAAGACTCGGATTATCTGCCCAAGACGCCACAGGAGCTATGCAGCAAAATCTTCCATACATGCTACATGGGCACGGCCGCGAGCTCTAGCGCGGAGACACGCTCGCGAGCAAAGGAGCTTGCCAATAAGATCGGAGCATACCACACGGACATGAACATTGACACCGTCGTCAAGGCTCTGACAGACTTGTTCACCAAGATCACGAGCTTTACTCCGCGATTCAAAGTGCACGGCGGCACAAACGCCGAGAATCTCGCCTTGTGCGTATCTCACAATCCTCCAGCTCTGCGCACGTGTCACGCTGACTCCTTCACACAGGCAAAACATCCAAGCGCGGCTGCGAATGGTGATCATCTACCTCTTCGCCCAACTCACCCCGACCGTCCGCCGGCGCCCCGGCGGCGGCAGTCTCCTCGTCCTCGGCTCCGCCAACGTCGACGAGTGCCTGCGCGGCTACCTCACCAAATACGACTGCAGCAGCGCCGACATCAACCCGATCGGCGGCATCTCCAAAACCGACCTGAAGCGCTTCATCGCCTGGGCCCAAGTGAACTTCGACCTTCCCATCCTCAAGGACTTCCTGGAAGCGACGCCGACCGCCGAGCTCGAGCCCATCTCTGAGGACTATGTGCAGAGCGACGAGGTGGACATGGGCATGAGCTACGCGGAGCTGTCGGTGTTTGGCCGGCTGCGGAAGGTGGGCAGGTTGGGGGTGTGGGGCATGTTCTCGCGGCTGGTGCCGGAGTGGGGGAGGGAGTTTGGGATGAGTCCGAGACAGGTGTATGAGAAAGTGAGGAGATTTCATTATTTCTATGCGATCAATCGGCATAAGATGACGACCATGACCCCGGCGTATCATGCTGAGGCGTACTCTCCTGGTAAGTCGTTTTTGGTCCTGGGTTTGGTTTGCGGGGGTTTGGGCTTTGCTGATGTTGGATAGATGATAATCGGTTTGATCTCCGGCCGTTCTTGTACCCGAGCTTCACGTGGCCGTATCGGAAGATTGAGGAGGCGCTGGCGAAGTATGAGGCTGCGAACAATGTCAACGGTAAAGAGGACGGCAAGGAAGACTGATCAAGCTCGATACATGCGTCGAAGTCATGGCAGAATAACACAACCGAGACTTCGTCGAGCTTAAGTGCTCGACAATCCATAGCTTGCAAGTAGTTCTCCTCCTCAGACGAGCATAGCGTGAAACTGTTTTGATCCTGTCAGTGTCAGAAGTGGACATCTGTAACGTGTTCAATTGGACTGAGATTATCAACGCCTTGAAGGACCTCATGGAGGTAGAAAACTCGAGACTTCTGTATAAGCTAGACGTGTAACAACCAAACTCCACTACGTACCAACCCCGGTTGAATATTCCCACGTTTTTGGTACCTGATCACGAACCGACCAGCAGGCAATCAACAACACTAACGCACCTCTCGACAATACATGACTCGATCGAAGTGCGCCATCAGATGTAGACAGGGCCGCGTCTGCCCCCTACGCTGTCACGTACGCCATTCCAGCAGCTGCATGAAAACACGAAACAGTAGAACGCCGACAACTGCTAACAAAGCAGGAGGACGAAACCTAAATGCACACCTATCCAGCGCGCTGTAAGCGCCATCTCCGTAGCCGCGCTGCCGTCTGTATGCGCCCGAGTGCGAACGAGCGCGAGCGGATTGCTCGCACAAGGCAACAGAATAATCACAGGAAAACAAGAAACGATATATGTCAACACCGCCTGTAAGAAAACAAGGGAGAGCACAGAAAAGGCGCCTTGTCGGCGTGCTGCGTGCCACTGAACATGAACTCGGCCCAGTCAAATCATCACCCCACGCGACGCACCACATATACTCGCTGCATTACCGTTAAAAAAAGAACACACCCACAGACAATCCCACACACCTAGCTGTTGACAACTCTCTTCCGATGACTTCTACTCCGACTCGCGCTGCCAGGCGTCCGACCGAGTTGAGCCTCCTGCTGCATCCATGTAAGCGCAGTCCCAACGCCTTCGGTGAAAGCGCTCTCCATCATGTTCTCCCAGTCGTCTGGCAGAGGCGCACCAGACTCTGTGCTGAATTCCAATGCGGTGATGAAAGCCTGACAGACCTCTGGCTTGGTGCACACAGCCGGATCGAGATGGATGGACCACCCTTGCAAGAGGTGCGCCACGAACTCAGCGACGTGTCGCGGATTGCTGGACGGGTTGAACGCGAAGAGCGACGCTACTCTGCCTATAGCAGCGCCAAAGCGGGTGGTTAGAGTAACAGGCTCGGCTTGGAGATTGGACCGGATGCGGGCGATGTTCGAGACGGGGTCGATGCTGTCTAGGCGGAGCAAACGGCCGACGTTGACGGCTTTGTTAACGAGGGCGAGAAGGGCGGCGAAGCTGAGGGTGTGGAGAATCGCTTCGGAGGGGATCTCGCCCCATATCAACCATTCCTGAGAACCTCGATATCCCATTGTTCGGAGCGGTCCTATGAGGCGTCTCTCCCGTCGCTCTTCATGAAGTAAGTCTCCAACATAGTATCCATGCCCGTCTCGAGTAGCCGATGCGGCATCCATGATGGCGACATAAGGGTCGCGGCCTTGAGCTCTTGACTGCTGCGCTTTGTGGATGATCCAGAGCAAACTCCCTGTAACCGACACAAACGGTGACCCGGTTGGTCGCCTGCCGACATGGTTCGCGAGGAACCATGGAAAGATGGAACTATCAGCATCTAGAGGCATAGACGGTGGACCGTCATCAACGTGGAAAAAGCCCGCACGAAACTGGCTGGGTGAATTAACACCGGCGCTCGCTTCATCGTAACAGCGATAAAAGAGCGCAGGCAATGTCTGCCATGGACGTGTGGGTGTCTGTGGCGCTCCAAGATCTGTGTTTGTTAACACGGAAATTAAAGTCAGAATGTAAAGGGATATGTACCGGGCAAGTCTGTACTGATCTGCTGTGTACTGTCCAGAGGGACTTGGTGGTTAAATTGCCCGGCTAAACCGTCGGGTTGAGACAGCGGTGATGTGTCGGGAGACGGATATTCAGCACGTCCCATATCATCTTGCTGAGCAAGGTAATCTTGCATCTGCTCGATCGCGGATATGGCCCTTGAAGTATCTGTCGCTTGGTATGACTGTGACTGTGCCGAGACCCTCGGTCGCATAGACCGCAGTCGTTGAGCAACGGGCGCGGTCTCCTCATGATCGTGCAAGGTTGACTGAGACTTAGTTTTTGTGCGTCCATTCTCACACAAGTTCTGTCCTTTCTTCATCATATCTCCATCTGCCATTCTGGCGACCAAATCGATTCCGATCGTCTCCGAAAAGCGTTCCAACTGCCGTCTCCGCAGGGTAAAGATATTATGAGGGTCGTCGAACAGTGTCTCAAGGCAAACTGTTCTCCAAACACGATCTTTCATGTTGTGCATAGCGACACACATCCCTTTACGAAAAGGCGGCTGTCGGCGCACTAGAGAAGCTTTTTCGAACCACTGATTCAAGATCTCCACAGTTTCATCCCATGAGATTGTATACCATCGTCTCAGTACGCACAGCGTTTGCCTCTCGTCTTCCGTCCACTCTCGTCTAAAGCCGCGCCTCTTCGGAGTGAGGGCCTCCCCAACAAACTCCACTGGAGTGCCGGTGTCTAATCGGGCGCGATGAATATGGTGACCGTTCGAGCTATCAAGAGTGTCCGAGTCGGCAGATCTATCAGACTGCCACCGCTCCACATGGACGTCCTCAGATGTGATGTCTTCCACGATGGGAGGCCAGACACCGATTGAGACCGGTCGTCTATTTGCATGACGGCTCTTCCGAAAGTTGCGCTCATTCTTTTGGTCACATGGGCTCTCCACGGAAGAGACTGGTGATGACTGTGTGGATGAATCATCGACATCTGAGAACGAATGTTCTGTTTTCAAGGCAAGAGATTGTGAGTTCTCGGTGAACACGAACTTGTGAAGTTGTCCATTGAAGGAGAGTACCTGGGTAGCCGCAGGACGGGTGTTTTTATCAGAGTCGTCAATCTCTGAAACATAGCCATCATCTTCGAGAGGATGCGTACCCTCGGATGATGGGATCAACACAGCCTCTAGCACTGAGGCCATTGAGAATGAGGTGGGAACTCGGATAGAATGATATACAACACAAGACAGATTCACAGAATTGAAGTACTCGAATAGAAACGAAGTGTGAAAGGGAATTGATGAATGCATGAGGCGCGCAGGCGACGCGTCTGAAGTGAGAGATTGGACTCATTATAAAGCGTGATAAGTGAAAGTCTCAGGGTCTGTAAAAGAGCTTGCGAAGAGGCTGAATTTCGATTTTGAAGGCTTGTTGTGTATCTATGCAGAATATTATAATGCGCAGCAACCTTTGACGAACCGAAGCATTGTACGTTGAGCACATGCTGCAGCAAGTAACTAATGATGCCATCACCATTGAGATATTTTCAAGAGCTGGCATTGAGAAGTTCATTTTCCCTCATGTGTACAAGCCACGAGATCAGAGAAGTCTCCAGGCGCAACTGCGTGAAAGTTTCAGATGCTGTGTAGGCCAGCGCTGCTTCCGTCACCGGAGCTGACGTGTCAGCTGATGTTGAAGCAACAAGTTCAACAGCCGTTTTCTACTGTTATGGTCATCAACAAGTTCTGTGTTGGATGTCTAACGCTAACCAAGACGAGGTGAAGGCGAAGTGAGGTTGAAGTGAGCCAATCATCTCCGCGAATCTCCCGAACATCTTCCACAAGCCGCACCACGATCTGCAATGCCTTTCTGCAAGCTCCCCACTCACTCCCAATGTTCGACACAGTCTGCAGTCTCCCACTGAGTTCCGACCTCTTCGCGCAAGCCATCCACCCTTCCGAACCCATTGTCGCAGTAGGCCTTGCCGCCGGTCATGTGGAGGCCTTCAGACTACCGCCGGTAGCGAACGACGGCAGCAGCGATGAGGGCACAGCAGCTTCGGAGAGCGGCTTTGGCCAGATAGAAAGCAGCTGGAGGACGCGGCGACACAAGGGCAGCTGCAGGAGCTTGGGGTTTGGCATTGATGGCGAGACGCTGTACTCTGCCGGCACGGATGGGCTGGTGAAGGCCGCGTCGACGGCGACGGGGCAGGTGATTAGCAAGATTGCTATACCATTCGATGCGTGAGTCCACAGCCTCCCTTCCATCCAACCGCGCTATCCTTTCCAATTGCCCCAGACTAACTCATCTCCCTCACACACAGCTCCACCGATACCCCCGACCCCCCCTCCCTCCTCCACGTCCTCAGCCCGCAAACCCTCCTCCTCGCCACCGACTCCTCCGCGCTGCACCTCTACGACCTCCGCTCCTCATCCCACACCTTCAGCGCCACCACCCCCGCTCAAACCCACCACCCGCACGACGACTACGTCTCCTCACTCACTCCGCTGCCCGCCAGCGACACCAGCACCAGCGGCTTCAGCAAGCAGTGGATCACCACGGGCGGCACGACTCTCGCTGTCACCGACCTGCGCCGCGGCGTGTTGGTCAGGAGTGAAGACCAGGAGGAGGAGCTGCTGAGCTCGCTGTTTGTGGGGGGGCTGGGGAAGCGCGGGACGAGTAGGGGGGAGAAGGTACTGGTGGGGAGTGCGGGAGGAGTGGTTACGCTATGGGAACGGGGCGTGTGGGATGATCAGGATGAGAGGATTATCGTGGACCGGAGTCCCGCTGGGGGGGAGAGTCTGGATGTGATGGCGCTGGTGCCGCAGGGGGTGGGGGCGGGGGCGGGGGGGAGGGTTGTGGCTGTGGGGATGGGGGATGGGAAGGTGAGGTTTGTGAGGTTGGGGCAGAACAAGGTTGTTGCGGAGTTGAGCCATGATGAGTTGGAGGGGGTGGTGGCGCTGGGGTTTGATGTTGGGGGACGGATGATTAGTGGTGGGGGGCAGGTGGTGAAGGTGTGGCATGAGAAGATTGGGGGAGAGGATGGGGAGGAGGGAGAGGTAAATGGGGTGGCGAAGCGTGCGGCTGGGAGCGAGGATGAGGATAGTGATGAGGATGAGGAGGCGGATAGCAGTGAGGACGAGGAGAAGGACAAGAGGCGCCGCAAGAAGAGGAAGAGGAATAAGGGGAAGCAGATGATGAATGGAAACCAGAAACACGTCAAGGCAGCGTTTCAAGGGTTGGATTAGGTCAATGTTGGAGTCCAGTCGATTCTGGTGTACTCTTCATAGCATCGTGATACCCAAGTTTTGGTATATCAATGGCTCAAGTCATTCAGCCGTTAGTGCATTGCTTGACGTTCAAATAATATCTCGGATGCTGCAGGTAAGTGGCGTGCCTGGGATCTTGTGGATCTCAGGCGCTTGGCTCCGGCTCGGGACGAGCGCTAGCATGGTAGACTGAAGCTTCAAAAGACTACATTCTGCGGGACGGCGACATCTTGAATTAGTAAGGTCGACATCCTCAACTTGTAAGGTTTGCGGTGTTCCAGTCAGTCAAGTGCAGCAGCTCTGGAAACCCTCATGAATGTGCTCAACCCTTCTTGTGTTCAGGACACAAGCAGAGCAGGTTCGTGTTTTCGCCCGTCATGGTGTGATCTCAACTTCTGATAATCCCGACGGTGATGTATAATTGAGGTTGTTGTAAGTTGTGCTAAGGCTTTAGTAATCATTGTTGTTTGGTATCTTACAGCAAAACAAGGACGTTTCTTCTACTCTGACCTACCCTGCTTCCCCCCTGCGTCCTGCATATCCAGGCCACCAGATTGGCATAAGGCGTATATCGCCACCACCTGCATGCGCTGCACGCCATCTGCCTTATGCCTGAAATCTCTGCATTAGAATGTTCCTTATCAATCCGGTTTGTGTATCTCTAGCAAGGTCTTGGTCATGATATTCTTCTGGTCTCCTCCTGTCTGTGCAGTAGATGATGACTGCCAACATGTTTTGAATGTTAGTGCGCGTTAAGGGCAATTTTACTTCCATGCCGTTCTCCCTATGGAGGCGAACTTCATGGTTTAGCCATGAGGGCGATAGGCAAGCAGTCTGGAGTGGTGATTGCCTTCTTCTACGGCTACCGTGAAGGAACTCCAAGATCACATGCATCGAAACCAAACGTCTGAAGCGGCCTGCATGGCTCGACTAGCGAGCTGAGGGTGAATTCTTGGTCAAGACCGGATTTTGCTTCTTTCAGCCTTGTCCTCGAAAGTCACTGATTCTGTGTAATTGTAGAGCAACAATGACAGTGGACGCGGCTCGGTTCCTCTTTCGAGGCATTCGCCAAGCCAGCCACCATTGCCTCCATCCATGGCTTGCGTTAACTTGTCTGATCAGCAATCGAGGCTCTATCAGCGTTCGCACATTTATTAGGAATCATGGCGCCCCCTCAGCTGTACGTTCACGCACTGAGGTCGCTCACCCAAGGGGCGTGCCCAATACCTCCCGTCTCTCGACCTTCAAAACTCATCGTTTCTATGCTTCTCCGCTGCAGCACATTGTCACAAAATCGATCAAAGAGTGAACGAATTTGTAGATCCAAGCGACACAGTTCGTCTGGGTTATTTTACTCAAGCACGTCATCCGGAAAGTTGCATCCTCGAACCTACTGTAGACTACACACCGAGCACTCCCAATAAATGTGCCAGCCACAGGCTGCGCCATGGAAGCATACAAATACACTCGCGTCCAGGGGGCGAATGCGATGCGCATCCTCACACTACACCCCAACAGCCGCCAGGCCCAGATTGAATGCACCTTGCACATACAGAAAGACACCGATACGCAAGAATATGAAGCGCTCTCTTATACATGGGGACATAAACAAGCCGAAACTCCTATCAAGATCTTGGAGGGTGGTAATCCCTACAGTTTTAGTGTTACCGAAAATCTGGAAGATGCACTCCGAAGGCTGCGCGACGGCACCAAAGCGAGAGTCCTATGGATTGATGCAATCTGCATCAACCAGGAGGACGATGTCGAGAAGGGCGCTCAAGTTCCCATGATGGCCAAGATATACGGAGCCGCAAAGAGGGTATGCGTATGGTTAGGAAGGGAAGCAGAGAACAGCTGTTGTGCTGTGCGTTTCATCAATAATAGAATTCTGAACCTGAACGACTTCGATCAATGTGTAATGGACGACCGCCTAAGCGAAGAGTGGGCAGCGTTGTCAGCACTCATGAGAAGACCCTGGTTCTTTAGACGCTGGGTAGTGCAGGAG
>JAKLMF010000296.1:0-19940 GCA_022813555.1 Botryosphaeria agaves | reverse complement strand
TTATACTTAGCGAGGATGCATGTCGTCGTCATTTTTACCCCGCTTGTAGAGCAAAGACTGACTTGTCAAGTAGCTGTTGCGGTACCCATGGCTTATGTTCTCTAGTTGAGACCGCACACTTGTTCTATTAATCTTGAGCCCAGGTTAAAAGCATGCCTGCAAGAATCGTTTACCTGATCACAGGTGCCAATCGTGGTACGTAGCAGGCTAAATCCTATCATCGCTTGGTCGTGATGAACCTGAGTGACAACTTCGCCAGGTATTGGCCGCGGACTCGCCCAAGAGTTCCTCTCACGCCGCAACACCACGGTCATAGCAAGCGTGAGAGACGCTGAGGCGCCTTCATCACAATCGCTAGAAACTCTTCCAGTCGGCAGCGGGAGTAGACTTGTGGTAGTCAAAATTGACAGCCTGTCCGAAAGCGACGCGAGGGATGCAGTGGAACATCTGAAGTCTAGATATCACATCGACCATCTCGATTGCGTCATCGCGAATGCCGGTATCAGCAACGACTTCAACAAAGCGAGTGATGTTTCCGCTCAGGCAATGGGGGGACATTTCAATGTCAACACGATTGGGCCTTTGCTCTTGTTCCAAGCAACTCAGCCACTGCTGCAAGCTGCAAAGCAACCCAAGTTTGCTGTTATCAGCAGTACTATGGGCAGTATTGGTGGCATGGACAATATGCCGATGTCTCCGTTGATTGCATATGGCGCTTCCAAAGCAGCAATCAATTACGTGACCAGAAAGATCCATTTCGAGAATGAATGGTTGATCGCATTTGCTATGCGTCCTGGGTACGTCCACTAAAGGCGGTTTCAACCTCAATCCTGACGCACAGTCGTGCAGGTGGGTTCAAACAGATATGGGCAATGCTGGTGCCAGAGCGGTTGGAATGGAGAAAGCTATGGTGGCGATCGAGGACAGTGTTAAAGGGTTGGTAGCAAAGGTAAGATAGGTGACCCTCTTTGCCATCACCTGTCCTTTGAGTTAAACGCCGATCACAGATTGAGAGCGCCACGAGAGAGAACGCTTCCGGCAGATTTGTCTCCTACGACGATGGTGTCGCTTTATGGTGATCAATTGGATCTGGATATCTGCCTCGACTGGGAAAAGTTTCTCTGGAAAGTTCGAATGGTTGGATGTCCCTACGCGCACAGATTCAGTAGAAACGGGTATGTGCTACGGTGACTAAACGCTAGATTATGTATAATAACTGTGCGACAAGTTTAGATCAACATATGGGATAAAGTGGCAATACCCGCGTCAATCGGCAGAGACAGAATCAAGTTAATCAAGTTGTTTCATTACTGCAGAACAGCCTCCGAACACGTGAAGTCAGCACCATGCGTTGTAGTTCTGAGTGTGATGGAGGGTAGCGAGATAGACTAAAGAAAGCTGTGATCGAGCGCTTGGAGCTTCTCGAGCGGCTTGGACCTCCCTACGACGTGCGTTGCAAGAGGCCACTACCAAAGAGTCAAGGGAGGTCACTGCGCGGTTGCGCTTGTTCCTCAAGCGTGGCTTTGTCAATGCGAGCCTTACTCAACTCGGAGACATCTGGATGGAGGCTTCTTGCGGGATCTTATGCAGGTTTACTGTAAGGGTGCTCCTTTCCACCAAAACTTCTGGATCTTATCCGCCACGATGGACTGGTAAGACCAGACAGTGCCCTGTTGTACTATGAGACCGGGTCTACAAGAGAAGAAAAGGAGTAAAAGAAGAACAAATCAGCAAAGCTCGCATGCCTGCATCTCCCACACAAGGCAAAGGAGCCGATGCTATGAGAAACAGCTGTTGTGACCTTCTCTTCTTCCAGCACCCATGGTCCGAATCCGAAGTCTGATTAAGCCTCCCGACACGGTTGGTATATGATGAACGGTAGCCTGAAGAAGGGGTTTTGGTACGGTCAGTTGGCTCTAACAGAGTTTTGCTCGCACTTCGTCGTGGTGAAGCGAATAGGAGTGGCTTCTTGACTTGACCCTGGCATGCGCCGAAGCACCGATTTTGGTGAGGTTTACCTTTTTTTATATAGCTCCTGGTGTAGTGAAAGCGTCGAACACAAGTATAACCCGAGATTAAGGGAGAGCTATCTGCATTGTCATGCCTGTGATTGTGAGTGAAAGGGTTACAAAGATCTCTCCCATAACATTTAACCCATCTCTAGACACCGAAGTAACTCGCTTGGACGACAACCTCGGTCATAGCTACGACATAGCTAACTAGCAATCCCAATGAAGTGGTTCGGATGCATGTGCTTGCATCCTACCTAAACCTCGCCTTCCCCGCAGCCTGCGGCATCGCAATCAACGCCGACCGATCAAGCGACCAGTTCCCCAGATCCAGGCACCACGCCATGAAAGCCGAGCTGATCTCCAGCGCGCCCGTAACAGCATTGTGGCAGAACATATCCGCATCCGAGAACGGCCATGTCACAGATATGGTTTCACCGATCGTGAGCACGAAATCCGACGGTGATTCCACCAGCATCTCGCGCAGCCCGGGCCTGTACCAAATTAGCCAAGTAACAAGACAGTACGATAAAGAGGGGAGGATATGCGTACCACACCAGTGCCTCGAGGCTCGCCATGTGCGGGATGAAACACTGGACCGGCAGTGGTCGAAGCCATTCGGGTATGTCGCGGTACGTTTCCGTGCATGGATACACCTGCCACTATCTCTCACTCAGTTCAAAGCGCCATCGGCCTCTCGCACAACACAGACAGCTACTCACCCGCAGAACAAGATACGTCATGACCCAAAACGCCAACTTATCCGACAGCGGCAGATGCGGAAAACAGCTCGCAAACCGCACGGACCAGTCACTCACATCCGTCGCCTCGTGCGGATCCTGCGGCACCACCTGCCCCGCCAGATCCAGCGTGACCGGGAAGCTCGGCCCGATCACGGCATCCAAGGGGACACCCTGCTCGATCAGCAGCCGGGAGCGGTTGCGGATGCTGCAGAAGGCGGAGTTGGCCCAGCGGTCGGTGCCGCCAGCGACGACGAGCTCCTCGGGCTCGAGCCAGAGGGGGGACACCAGGTGCATGCTGAGCTGGTAGTTGGCGAGCTGGGCGTGCTGCATGCTACGCGGGTAGCCGTTGGCGCGGATGGAGGAGGACATAGGAAGGTTGCCGAATGTGGGACTATAGGAACCGCTGCGTTGCAACCTCTGCTGGACAACTCGATGCATCTCAGAGTCTTGATGATGTTGCTCAGGTGTGCCCTGAGTTGACGGGTTGAGGGGGCTCGTCAAGCCGGTCGCGTGGATCAGCTGGGGCCTCTCATCGGCTAAGATACCTGAAGATCTTATGAAGCTGTTCAGAGGGCCGGAATGAGCTCGGCGAGAAAGCGAATCGCCCGGCGGGTAATATGATACATCCACTGCAGGGCTTCCGGCGTTCAAAAATTGGTTGTCGTATCGGGAAGGGGCATCACCTGAGACTGGCACACTTGACAGATGGTGTGGCGCTGGCGTTGGCGCAGTGGGTAATTGAGCCGAAGTTAGCAAGTTTGCCTGTAAAGAAGCAGTATCTGGCGTGCCATTACGTTGAGTATCCTCGGAGAGTTTAGACGCAGCTCGCTGGATGCGTTTAGTGGGAGTGCTTGCAACTTCGTCTTCACCTCCAGCATCTGACTTTTCCTGCGCACTGCCTTCCCCGTCCTCATCATCTTTGCCTTCCTCGTCCGATGCTGCGCCCCCAGTGGCTGCTCGACCGAGCAAAATCAATCGCTCCGTTGTTTGCTTGAGCTCGTGGGCTAGCCCCGGCTGCAGCTGCAACATGCCCGAACTCAAGGCATGGCCATGAAAGTGCAGAAAGGCCTTGTTCATCTCATCGATCGCCGAACGCAGCTGCGTGACTTGCTTCTCCAGTGAGCAAATGGTGGTCTCTTTGCGGAGACGATAAGCTCGCTGAGCCAGGCGGATTTGAGTACGACGACGCTGTCGATAGCAGTCAGCTCTGGAATGCATATGGGTCTACCACGCCTTGACGAAACCGCAAAAATTGGGGGACATATCGCGTGTCAATAGTATTCGAGTTGAACGCAATATAGGAGAGTACTTTCAGGTTTGAGAAGAGCGTACAGACGGGAGGGGAATTGTATTGAGAATGTTGGCATCAAATAGATGTTGTGACATGCATTTTGAACCCTTAAAGTGCCACCTTCGATTACTCACGTCTGCAGCGTTCTCGTCCTGACGTTCCACACGCGGTCTCCCCCTGTGTTTCTTGCTGTCATTAGCTGCGTCAATGCCGCTGGTGGTCCTCTGTCTTTTCCTTGATGACTTTTCCCCGCTGCCTGGGGACTCCATTGCGATTGCTGCAGCTTAATGGATTTTCACCCTGGAGAAACGAGTTGTAGATTTCGAATCTTTGTCTCGATCTTTTCAGGATAAAGAATATCTTTCCGACAGCACAGCAAGGTCAAAACAAGCTCTCAACGATGTGGGAAATGGCAAGACTCCGGACAAAGAGGACCAAGATTGACTATGATACTCTCTCCAAGTCTCACATCCTTTGCAAACATCGACGGCGTAACTTCTCGATGACTCCACGGGTGCCCCGAGCTTACCAATGGCTTGAAGCCCCGCTCGAGCCAACGACGTCTATTACATGGATCAGAACCTGCATATACGTGCACCAGCGGCCCGTTGCCGCGCTGCTGAAGTCCGTCGCCGGTTCGTGTGACCAGCCATGCGATTTGCGATCGGTTCTGGGATTCGTGAAAAGTGCAGAAGTTGGAGTTGAGACGAGGGTCAGTAATCAGTAATCGTAAAAGGCCTCGGCGGTTTCGGTTGCCGACATCCCCGTGGATGCATCACTCATTCGACCATACGGATGTCTTAAAACACTCCGTTTTATCGTTTGGCAGAGGGATACTCGAGGGACTTCTTTTTCCGCAGGATGGCGATCTAGCAATCACTGCAGGTGCAGTTTTTATGATTGATGTGGTCGGACGATGCTCGAAGCTCGGGTAATGTGACACAACCGGGGGCGGGTATTTGCACGTGCGGAGCGGCACAGCGGGACGGCACAGCGGGACGTTCCACCCCCGCGATTACAATGAGCTGTCCTCAACAGAGGAAACTAGCATCTTTCGACCATCTCGCAAGCTGAATCCCTAATTGACAAGTTCGCAGCCGTGCTCAACACGGCATGTCAGACTTTTGGGAAAAGCTGCCCAACTTTGCAGGATTCTGTGCGATGTGTATGTCAGCGGAAATGTCATAGGATCTTGCACACCCTACCTGGTGTGATATGTGCTGCTGAGAACCTATCGTCGGTGATCGTTTCGTTTGCACAACGTGTGCCGAAGTCGATCTCTGCACAAGGTGTTATAGAACCTACTAGGACGGCATACCACTCAGACATCGTGCCGGCCACGGTTTCTTCCGGATCTCGACCGAGGCTTGCCCTGACCTTGCTGAGGGAAAGATCAATAGGGCGGGAGAATCGAGGGCAGAGTGACTTCAGCGTTTGGCAGTTCAGTTTGACGACTCGGATGTTTGAAGAATTGAACGCGGTTGTATTACGGTTTCATTGGTGGGCATCGCTGATGGGGTATGTGAAGGTTTGAGATGGACGGACTTTCAGGAGGAGCTTGACGTTGACTTGCTAGGAGCGCGGTGAAAGGCTCGAGAAAGTCTGACGCCTCTTCCGTATTCATTTCATTCTTATTTTCGTAGCAAGACTGTTGTAATCGCCTTGTAAGAGAAGAAGCAAGAAACCACGAACTTATCGATGCTACGGAGCGGCCGAAGATTCGTCGGATGGTGTTGTGTAGTGAAGTTGTTTGCATACCTTAGATGTTGCAAGGTGCCCCTTCCACTGGCTCTTCAGCCATTGGTTCAACAAGGTACCCTCCTCTCTCCCGGCGGAGGGTTCTTCTCCCTCTTGAACCAGCTTTTCTCATCAGTGGATCACGTGTGCCTTGCCCTTCTAATCCGTTATGTTAGCTCCGCGCTCAACACTTGTTACGGATTCCAGGTGAATAAAGACTTGGCAGGGCGCAAAACCTAGATTCCACTACAAAGTTTTAGCACAGACACTGTGTACTCAAGGTTCAATATGTCCTAGAAGTTCTCCATATCTAATTCATTCATACCTTCCCTTAACAACGCCTGTCCACATACTGATCACATGGTTGCTGTGGTTCTACAGCGCGTCACCACTGCTATTATGGCCGCTGCTACCACCAACTAATTTCCAACGCCTGTTGTGATCCTCGACTGCACTTTTTGGTCCTTCTGCCTTATCCAATTGCAATCTCTTGACGGCTGCTGAAGGACAACTGCAGTCTCATACGTCCAGTTTTCAATCGTTAGGTCCGCAACGTAGTCAGGTTTCCATATATACCTTACGCTGAGGGCCATTGGCGGACATCATCTCATGGTGCGCAGATATTGATAAATGGAAGTATAAGTCACATGATAGGGTTTCGAGTTCAAGGGCGGGTTGCAATGCGGAACGTTCCGCCCCCGCAATCAGCATGAGCTGAGCTCGACATCATCTCTCCCTCAAGGGCACTCACGCACGTCTGCATTGCATCAGCCCACAAGAATCGTATTTTCCCACGATTCGACCTCCCAAAGTGATGCCCAACCCCCTCACCACCCACCCACACAAACCTTTCGACCACAGCACACCACAACCGCCCGATTGAACCCCCCAGCATACTCACAATGGGCCTCACCGACCTCCTCTCCGACCTCTACACCTCCCTAACCATCACCCCCCTCCACGCCGACGCCCCTTCGAATGCACCGCACGATGATCCACACGGTGATGAGGATACTTCAGGCGAAATGAACAATCCGAAAGACCAGGGAAGCGGTGACCGTCCCCGCGCCACCCCCCAGCAGTCCGGCACCGCCGGCGTCCGCGGCGGCGTCAGCACCAAGGGCCTGCCGCACGCCGGCACCGACGAAGAAAGCGACGAGGAGGCGGACGTGAACAAAGCGGACGCTGAGAAGGCGAGGGCGAGGACGGGCCCGTCAAGCGAGGAGGTCGAGCCGGGACATAAACCGGGGGATCCGAGTGGGAAAGAAGCGGCTGGACAGACGGGCGTACCTGATCGCGTCAAGCAGAATCCGGCGAACAAGTTGGATGAGGAGGATGATGTGCCGGAGGAGGAGGAAGAAGAGGAGCCGGAGGATCCCAAGCCCAGGTTGGAGGAAGGTGGGTTGTTTCCGTCTCTGTGAGGGGGGAATGGTGGGGAATGCTTCTGTGGGCGCGCTCGCTCGGGAAATCTTCTAAGTCGCCCGGATTGCGGGATGATGTTTGTGGAGCGCTCACAAGCTGATTCATCCATTAGAGTGCCGAAACTCGAAACAGTGCCTACCACACCGACATCACTATGACGAGTGCGCCGAGCGCGTGACGAGACAGATGGAGGTGGATGACGGGAAAGCGAAGGAAGACTGCGTCGAAGAATGTAAAGCCACTCTGCATCCATGAGCAACATGAAGACCTGGACGTTGTGACTCACATGTGAATAGTCTTCCATCTTACCCACTGCGCGATGCAATGCGCTGCTCCGAAACTGTTCAAGATGCTCAGGTAGATGTCCTACCAAACCTCGGCGTACTTCGAACGAGGCACGTGACGACTCGAAGTGTATGGATAGGCGTAGGGATATCGTGAATCGAACAGGCAGGCTCTTTCAGTCGTTGGAACTTTGGGAAAGCGGAAGGATCCCACGTTGCGTTGTATCGCTTGTCGTTGCTTGAACTGCTGGCTAGTGGAGTTTCATTGTTATTTGCTCTCGCCCAAAAGTATGGATGAGCGCGGAGGTAGAATAGTTACATTCCAGGTTTGATGGGCTGTGGTTCAATCAGTTAGTGAGGCTTGACCAACTCACAAAATGCAAAATCAGTACCCGGCTGAATTTCTCCTACCGCACCGAAAGCTCGACCGAAGCAGCGCGAGGCTGGTATACTCCCGTTCAACAACTGAAATCCGCCTCAACAATGGTTGCTGACTCCCAAATCGACGAGCGAAGAGAAACTTCCATACTCCTCCCATATGCGTCTAGTGATTCCCTCAATATGCACCACGATCCATGCCTCCAAAACGCCCTTCCCAATCAAACCCACCATTCCACACACCCCTTCCGCAACCTCCCTCACGCCATATACGCCTTCCCATAGATCCCTCTCCCAACATCCCTAATCGGACTCACCCACCCCTCCCTCGCCCTCTCCCTCTGCACTCCCTTCTCGTCTTCCCCCTCTCTCCCCTCCTCCCCTTTGACCAAATGATTCGTCGCCGCAAACCCCATCGGCTGCGCACAAATATACACATTCTTCCACGCTCCCCTCGGCGCCTCATACACCTCATGCACAACGCAGAGATACCTATGCTTCTGCACAAACTCCTCCCACCACTCCCACCCCTTCTTATGCACCTCGCCATGCGCCCACCGATCCACATCTCCCGCGCTCCGAAAATAGAAGTTCGTCATAATGGTGGAGCTGGTGGTGCGCGCGCCCGCGTCAAGGTACGGCGTCGCGCCCAAGTACCCGTTCCCCGGCGCCTGGGCTTCGAGGTCCGCCAGCATCTCGGTGAAGAAGGCATTTATCTTCGAGGCGGCGGGAGCGAAGAGGCCGAGCGGGTGGTTGGACCGGAAGCCCAGGAGGACGATAGTCGCTTTCTCCCCCTTCTCATACTCATGATCATCCTCCCCTCCCTCCTCCTCCTCCCCCTTATCGCCATGGCTACTAGCAGAGGCGGATGCGGGCGCAGGAAAGCCGGCGCGCACTTTGCCCACGATGGTGCCGGCCATGTAGGGGTTTTTGCGGAGGCCGAGGGTTAGGAGGAGGGTGTTGAGAAGTTTGGCGGCCAGGAGGAGGAGTGCTAGAGAGCGGAGGTAGGGCGCTTTGAGCGGGAGGTAGAGGAAGAGGCATTGCAGGGAGGCGCCGATGAGGAGCCAGGTCCAGATGGTGAATTGGTCGCGGATGACGTTGTGCGAGAAGTCCCAGCTGGTGTAGCGGCTGGGGGAGGGGAGTTTCGGGGTGGGCATTGGATGAGATGTGTAGGAAGGGATGGACAGGTTGACTGTCGGAGAAGTGGACAGTGGTTCGGCAAACAGCCTGCAGCGTGCGGCTGCTACTTTTCTCTTCGACGATGACGCAGGCGATGAGGTTCTGCGGGAGAGATCGATCGAGCGGCCCGACAGGGCGGTGGCAGAAAACTGGCCATGTAACCGTACTTTGTCGACACCACGAAGCAGCAGCGATTCGTTCCTCCTTTCTTGGTAAGCAGCAGAGAGCAACATCGGAGGCATTGATTATCACCAACATCATCGCCAGAATTCATCCAGGATCGAGTTTGGTGCGGACAGTACAGATATCTTCCGTGTGCGATGAAGGTTCCGAACAGCTGCACTGTCGTTGCGTCCAATGTCAGCCTCAAACAGTCGATGTGCATATGACCAATTCTTTGTTGAATGCGAATACAGAATGATCACTGTCTCATAAAACTTCTTCCCCTTCGCTCGCTCTCTCTCATTGCTCTCTTCTTGCTATCTTCTCGCTCTCTCATCACGGCTTCAAGCGCATTTTTTCGCCTTTCTCGCTCCTCTCATGCTACCTCTTAGCTCCCGTCTCCCTCCTTTCCATTTGGTCTCACTGCGGAGGTACGGAGGTGCTGAGGCTTTGCGTTGCGGCAGTCCGTTGTCATTCGTGGTTGACTGCAGTTGCTCTCGCCTTGATTCTCGTTACCATTACATTCATCCTGTCATTACATGTCGTTGATGCCCCTCTCTATACCATACGTCTTGCAGGTCACGCAAGTTCGCGCTGGTTTCCAAAGAGCTCCAAGAAATCTTACGATTCAAGATGTCAGGTCTAACAGTCCGGGAGGCGCCAAAATATAAGAATTGTTCTCCGCCTCTGCGGAAATACACCACTGTCAAACTCCTCGTCTAAGTAAGCACCTTGCCCTCGATGCACACAAAGCAGTCTGCTCCTGAATATATCGCTCAGAAAATATATACGTTCATCGTCACTACCCAACGTGGTGGGGCTGTTTTCTCAACGGGGCTTTGACTCAGCTTTCTCGTTTCCGATGCAACAGCTGGATAAAGACTCAGATGAATTTAAGCTTCGTATCCACTGCCTCCCGTAGATAGGTTTTACTTTGTCACTTATACTGCAAGCACTCAGACGCCTTAGCATAGCCATGGCGCTATTCTGCGCTCTTTGCTGAACTTGTTACGCTCCGAAAATACTGTATAGAACTAAGTTGTAACGATCATTCAGGAAATCATCCGATGACTATTCAGTTTACACACACAAACGTCCCGACCCGTTCCACCAGATCCATTCATCCCCATGTTCAGAACGTCCTCAAACATCTTCTCGCTTCGAACCGCTGTATAGCGCGGCGCACTCACTATGCCAGTCCCTAGAGCTCAGCTCTAACCCGCGGCCCAACCGCAGACGCGCCATTCCCGCCCACCGCAACCGTCAGCAACCTCGGCGCCCAATGGCTCACCGCACCCGATTGATCCAACCCCCCCGTCGGCCCCACATCGTCGTACGGGAACGCATACCCCCTGCCGTCCAGGTTGACCTCATGCACGATCCTGGCATAATGATTCGTGATCGGATGCTGGAAATACAGCGGCGGCGAATCCGGGATCGTGTCATCAACATGCAGAGTAGAGCGGTTGAACCCCGCGCTGAGCCTGGCGATCAGCGCACCGCGGGCCGCATCCCCGTGCTCGGCGAACGCCCCCGTGCTGCAGCTGAAGATGTCGGCGGTGGAGGGCTTGCCGAAGGCGTGGGGGCCGAGCACCAGCACGTCGTTGACGGCGTGGCCGGTCAGCACGCCGGCGGGGCCCTGCGTGTTGACGGCGAGGGGCGTGGTGGCCCACCGCCTGTACACCAGGTCGACGTAGGGCGCGAAGTAGTCGCGGAAGAGGAGCGGGTTGGTCACGATGCCGTTGTTGGGGCTCAGGGCGCGCAGGGGCCGCCCGTTCTGCTGCACGACTAGCGCGCTCCACCCGGCGTTGTCACGGGCGTCTTGGGCGTGGAGGGCGGCGCAGACGGTGGCGAGGCCGTCGGCTGGCATGCCCGCGACGTGTTGGAGCGCGCCGGTCGTGCTTGTGAGGCTGAGCGCTATCGGCACGGATACAAAATCTACGTATGTGATGTTGGCAAACACCTCATAGTCGTTGTAGGTGAACTCGGCAAACCCCCAGTTGGTGTCAATGTTCGGGTCCGAAGGGTTAGTGACGGAGGGTTCGACCAGAGCGGGGCCGGGATTCAACTTGAAGGTCAGCTCTCTGTCGACCGAAAACCATATCCGTGCGCCTGCTAGGTGGGGAACAGTAACGGTGGTTGTTGACCCTGGAGCACCCATGCGAATGGCACAATTTTGTTCCAACGGGGCGCCGATCCAGGATGGCGACAGAGGGTAGTAGGGCGTCCTGCCGTCTTGCTGGAGTAGGAACAAGGCATTGTTGCGATCAAGCGCCCTGCCGGTTATGTAAGCGTAGACGGTAGTCGAGTTCGTCCTATTTTCGAGCGCAATCTCGAGCGTTGGGGGTGTCGGCATGGTGAAATTATAACTAACAGAATATGAGTCAGCTCCAGCTTGATAAGAGCGTACGCCTCGCGAAAAGTGAAGGTCAAGATGCTGTCGTAGCAGACTGAAAAGATTCTGAGAGACTTGTAGGTTGTGTTCACAGAGAAGGCTCGAGCATACTTCGATGTGCAAAGGCACTTAACTATGCAGACCCTCCCAGTGACAGGCCAGAGCTTACTAGATGGAAGTTGGTGATTTGGAGGACTGTCTGCACGCCGAATCTTTGACAATGAAAACACTGTATAGCGAAGAACGGCATGAGAGCCTGTTAAACCGCCGATATAGCCCCCAAAACACTAAAGTCAGACGATCTAATCATAGGCCATCAAGGGTATGATACAACCCACACTTACACGACCAGATTACCCGCCAAAGTGAGGGAAACAGATCTTGTGACACAAAGGAAAGTATAGAGCTGAATCTGATATAGGGCTAAGAAGCGATTTGACTGGGCCAGTTCTGAGCTGAATCACCGTGAGACCAGTTGTTTGGGCAGCTCACATGCGCTGACGCATTGAACACACCACTCCATCATGCCAATAGAACATGCTGACCACCAACAAGAACGAGCGAGAAGGTCGACGCGCAGCATTGCCTGTGATACGAATGCGGCTGAGGATGATGCCCTTACTCTCGTGGATGCTGTTCTCGTGGATAGTAGGAATGCTACCGATGTCAGTGATCCTCTCAAGCTTGCGTTCTTACCTACCTCCTCTCAGATTTCTTTCTATCTTCTCCTTGAGCATCCCAAGTACTTGCACTCTACTCCGTTCAGCGACGATATCCTGGAACTGTGCGGCAACTTGTGATCACATTTTATCCCTTCCAACTCTTGTTCGGTGGTCCCATGTTCATTGTTCAGGCTTGCTGCGGTTTGTTGTCCTGTTAACATCACGCATAATAAGGGGATCGATGAGTGTACTCGACCGCATAGGCTCTTCTACATTCTTTGGATATCCCTTAATGGGTTGTAACTCATGTGCCAATAACTTGAAAGTAGGCGTGTAACTTATCCTGCAACAAATGGCTCAATCAGGCTCGATACGGATGCCAAAGGCGAGAGTTATGCTTAGCGTCCCTTGCAAAACTAAATACCTACGTTTGATTCGTTACAATCACCGGTTGGCTATGTCGTGCATAACGTTAGGACAGATTGGCTGCAGAGTCTCCGTTACTTTCGGTCACTTTCCACTCCTCCTCTAGACGAACACCCAACCCTTCCTTCGGAATCCACCGGTATCGTGTGATCACCTACGCTTGGAGCGCCACGTCTTACTGTTGTGTGCTCCAAGAATCCCTCCCCTGAATACAAGTCGACTGGTTCGGTTCCGACTCACGGTTGATGAACAGTTAGTCGCGAGTGGTTCGGTTAGTGGATGATCGGTTTCTTGGTGACCACGTGTAGGACGCCGTTGACGTAACCGCGGCTGACTCCTGCTCAACCTTGATAAACGTACCTAAGAAGCTAGCGACACCTCCATCTTTAGCATACGAGATAGAACGATGTTGTTGGTGCAGGTGATCAAGCGACTGCCCTAGAAATAGCAACTTCGTGAAGACCTTCGTACATCACGGAACCAGCCGAGCACACGTTCCTAGCGCGGTCTCTCGTCTCTTTTGTCTTCTTGAAATCTTACACCCTCGATCTCCTTTCAGTGAGAGCACTTCTCGTGTTTATTACGGGTCTGCAGACCCTCTGACCACCACCCCGCATCCGCTCGGGACTTTACCAACAGCTTCTGAAGATCTCTTATGGCATGGATTATGATCAGCTTCTACCCTAGCTAGGTCGGCAAAAGGGCAAAGCTCGTTTGCCACGGCGTGTTGACTGCAGTATTGCTAACAAGCGCTCTTCAGTGGTGTCCCATAAATGGATGGTTGGGTTTTCGGGTAGCAGACCTCTGCCAGGGAACATTAGCAGACCGCACTTGTCGGTAAGTCACTTCTAAGTACTCCGAAACCCCACATTCATTCATGGGATACTGGTGCACAGGGATTTGTCGTACCGCAGACTCCCTGGATCCCGAAGTGTCAGGTCTGGTCAGTTTAACCAAGCCACGCTAACGCCTGGCTGCCAGTCGTGTCCGAAGCTCGACGAAACAACACAGGCACCACTACACGAAAGCACTTGATGCTATCGCGGCCCATATCTGTGGAACGGTTGATAGAAAGAGAGCCCCCTTTAGCCTGCCACCATTTCTCTCTTTGGAATGAAAGAGCTGTGTCCCGGAAGCAGCATAGGGAGACGAGGAACGCATATCGACTGGGTGTACTGTATACATAAACCACCTCTCTACATAACATCGATCCATGAAATTTTCAAGCATTTCATAACAAATCAGGGCTCGAGAAAGCATCATCCGTGAAAAATGGCCTATCTGGACCTGAAACACAACGGTTCCGGTTTCGGATTTACCAAGCCATTTGGAAAGTAATCCACACGCAAGCTAGAAAAGAAGTGGTGGGGGGTCGATAAGACGTAATGAGAAAACTAGAACAACCCAAGATCGAGCACGCCACCGCTGCTCGTTGCATGGAATATGGTTGAGCAACAGATCGGGGAGCAAACCATGTAGCTTCCAAAGAAGTACCAGCCGTGAATTCACTGCGAAACGTTCGGGTATTATCACGTGCCTCACGCACGGCTGAGATGGACGGCTGTCGATCACGTCACATGCGGAGATGAGCGGATCTACCCGCCGACACAGAGATCGGACGCACCGCCCGTCTGGTCCAGGACGTCGACGCTAGCAGATGTGGTGATGTCAGTATTGAGCCTTTCGGGCTGCTGTTGGCGATCATGTAAGCGGTGCTATCGATTGTAAACCGTAAACGTTGTACCGAATTACTCTCCAGGGACATCGCCCTTCCCACTCGGGCACTCACAACGTTCAGTAACCCAATCGTCGCTGTCCGAAACATTCAACCCTTCGCTCCTTCAGCCCACCTCTCTTTCCCTTTCAGAAATGGAGCCGCTTTCCAGCCCAACGGTCAGAACGGCCGCTATGGCCGGTCTGACATGCGCCACGAGAGTCCGTTTGAGAGCGGCAATCGTCACAAAGCCAGTGTGAGCCACCAAACTTTGCCCGCCGCGCAATGAACGAGAAGAAGACGCGTCAGAAGACCGCTATTGTCATCGGTACGTCTGCTGCTATCCAGCACGCTCGCCAGCCATCTGACAACCCCACTACAGGCGCCGGAGCCGGCGGTATCGCAACAGCAGCGCGCCTCGCAAAGGCTGGCTTCAAAGTCACCGTCGTCGAGAAGAACGACTTCACCGGCGGCCGCTGCTCGCTGATTCACCGTGATGGCTATGTAGGATGCCTCTTCCTCCCCCTCTCGCTCTCCCACCAAGCACCGCAACCGCAGCCAGCTAACACACTTCCTTCGCCCCTACAGCGCTTCGACCAAGGCCCCTCCCTCCTCCTCATCCCCCACCTCTTCCATGAGACCTTCCGCGACCTCGACACCTCCCTCGAAGCCGAGGGCGTGCAGTTGAAGAAATGCGACCCGAACTACAACATCTTCTTCGCCGACGGCGAGCGCATGTCCCTCTCCACCGACCTCGCGCGCATGAAAACCGAGATCGAGCGGTGGGAAGGCAAAGACGGGTTTGAACGATACTTGCAGTTCCTACAGGAGTCACACAGACACTACGAGCTCAGCATCACGCACGTGCTCCGCAAGAACTTCACCTCCCTCTTCTCCCTCCTGCGGCCGAGTAGTTTGATCTGCTTCCTGCAGCTGCACGTCTTCACCAGCCTTTACGCCCGCGCGTCCAAACACTTCCTCTCCGACCGCCTGCGCCAGGTCTTCACCTTCGCCAGCATGTACATGGGCACCAGCCCCTTCGAAGCACCGGGCACATACAGCCTGCTGCAATACACCGAGTTGGCGGAAGGGATCTGGTACCCCGAGGGCGGGTTCCACAGGGTGCTCGACGCCCTGGTGGAAGTCGGACAGCGCTTCGGCGTGGAATACCGCCTCTCCACTCCCATAGAGTCGATAACGCTCAGCTCCGACGGCCGCACGGCGACCGGCGTGCTCCTCTCCTCCGGCGAAGAACTGCGCGCCGACGTCGTCGTCTGCAACGCCGACCTCGTCTACGCCTACACCTCCCTCCTCCCGCGCACGCCCTACTCCCGCTCCTTGCAGAAGCGGCAGGCGTCTTGCAGCAGCGTCTCGCTCTACTGGTCGCTCTCCCACCAGGTGCCGGAGCTGGGGGCGCACAACATCTTCCTGCCGGCGGAGGGGGAGTACAGGGCGAGCTTCGAGAGCACGTTCTCCGACCAGGCCATCCCCGAACACCCCGTCTTCTACGTGCACGTGCCCAGCCGCGTCGACGCGTCCGCCGCGCCGCGGGGCAGAGACGCCGTCTGCATCCTCTTCCTCATCGGGCACCTGGGCGACGGCGAGGGCGACGGCGGCGCGGCGCGGGGGGGCAACACGGCACTCAACGACAAGGGGGAGCCCGTCGTCGGCGCGATCCGGGACTGGGACGCCACCCTCGCCGCCGTACGTAAAACCGTCATCGACACCATCCACGCCCGCACCGGCGTCGACCTCGCGCCCCTCATCACCCACGAAGCCTCCAACACCCCGCTGACCTGGCGCTCCAAGTTCAATCTGGACAAGGGCGCGATTCTGGGCCTGAGTCATGGGTTCTGGAACGTCGTGTCCTTCCGGCCCAGGACGAAACATGCGGAGATTGGGGGGTTGTACTTTGTGGGCGCGAGCACGCATCCGGGCACCGGCGTGCCGGTTTGTCTTGCCGGGGCGAAGATCGTGAGTGAGCAGATCTTGAAAGGGGGTAATGTGGGTGTTCCTTGGACGGAAGGGGGGGTTGTGGAGAGGAAGAGGGGGAAGGGGAAGGGGAACGAGGGCGAGATTGATGAGATGGAGGCGAGGCCGTTGCTCAGTAACTTCCATATTCTGCTGGTGGTGCTGGCGTTGGTGGTGCTGGCTTGGATGGTTTAGGGGGGAAATGCGGGCAGCCGGGTGGTGCTGGATGGGAGGATAGGAAGATGGAGAGGGAGGGGCGGGGTGGAGGAGGCAAACTGTGAGCTGGGTTATAGTTTTCTGACCTTTTTCTTCCGCCGCTCGGTTAGATGGATAGATGGAGTGATGTACTCGACGATGCGGCTGGACGGGCGCAATCAGCAATACGGGTTTGAACGGGAATGTATAGACGGCTTTTTTGTAGCCCGCGTGGCTGCGCTCGCCCGCATGTGGAGAACTTGTGCAACTGGTTTGATGGATGTGTTGTGTGAAATGCATTGGCGCATGTGAGATGGCGGAATCAATTAACCGCTCTTCACGTGATCCATTCATGTGGTGGGGGTGGTGGGTTCTTGGAAGTAGAAAGGGGAGGGTTTGTTGGGGGGGTGTTGGTGGGGCTGTATGGGTATGGTGTGTTGGGTGTGCCTTGAGAGTGAAATTGCCTGGTGAGAGATGAAGAGAATGTGAGGGAAATGAGGTAGGGGGTGGTGGTAGTGGAAGATAGTAAGGATCCAGTGTGTTATTATTTTATCACTTTTATACTATTAAACTTTAAAAGCGGTTGAGGTGAATGTCCTCTCCGAACATCATGTGATAGTGTCTCACAACCCCAACCCTCCAGTCACTCACCCGTCTCTACTTCAAGTCATAATGCGCCCAAATCCCCCTCGACCCAATCTCCCCCACATGCCCATCCAAATCCTCAAAATACACGCTCCTCCCCCCGCGCTCCCACTCCACGCGTCCCGTGACCTTGGCGCCCTGGCTCTGCAGATGCTCGTCCCAGGCCAGGACGTCAGCGGGATCTTGGACGGCGAAGCAGAAGTGCTGTTTTAGCTTTGATTCGCCGCCTTCTTGAGCGCCTTGAGTGGATAAAAGAGCCAGAATGGGCCGCGTAGGCCCGTGGCCGGGGATCAAGCCGGTTGGAATGGCTGTGTCGGAGGCTGTGGCGCCGAGCTGGAAGAGGAGGAGGGTTGTTTGGCCTAGGGCGAAACCGGATATGCGCGGCTGGGTGCGGCGGAGGGTCAGCTGCTCAGGTGGCAAAGGATACTCGCTTGTCAAAACGAAATCATCCGCTGGGAGGAATGATATATGTCGGGTGCTGGGAATGTAATCACTCTAGCGACGGAGCGGACACTTACGGTGTCAAGAAACGGTTTCAGCTGGAATATGTCTTTATAGAACTTTACGGAAGACGCGAGATCACGCACGTACAGGCACGTCTCGAGCACGTGGGAGAGAGGTGGGGGTGAAGAGCTTGGGGGACTGGAAGACATGCTGATTGAACGATATCTGAGTGCGTTCAGCCGTAAGGATGAGTAGATGAGTGGCGTGACACGCTTGCATGGACGAAGGGTGAGCATCGACTTGTGCTCAGCTGTTGATCGATGAGGTATTCGATAGCGCTTATATCTCTTGAATTGAAGTGTGCAATGCTGGAATGCACTGGTTCCCGTATCCGTGTTGACCCCGCACGTGGTGGGGTGACGGACATGCCCGCCCCGGCCCGCTTGCCGCTTCTATGCGATTGCACAAAGCATCATTGCAGTAATGCAAGAAGACCACCTGGTATACTTGAGGTCAACGCAGGACGAAAAGGCCGATGCGATAAGGCACCGGGAGTGTTAGCAAATCTAACTCCTACAGACGATGCGGATGCGTGATGACGCAAGGCAGGCGCTTAAGGAGCTGCAAGGTACAGCACAGCCCGCAGGCAGCTTGTGACAACAGCTGCAGCAGATGAAACGACGAACTAGATCCATGGCTGTTCAAGGTTGTCCCGCGAAGCCGGCACCGCCCGCCTGGGAACGTATTGCTTGATCATGACCCAACGTGGTTGCTTTTTATAGCGACCACAAGGGCTTCTCGTGGATATCTCATTGATGATGCCTTCATGTTTTCAGCAGTCAAAATATCATCCATACCCCACGAAGCAGAAGGTCAATGTAGAGGAAACGGGTCGGGCCCCTCACGGGCGGCTGGGGTCGTTGCAGGGATTCGAATCCTGATGCATGTGCCACTTTCAAATATAGTTCCACAGCCCCTAATGACCAGCTACTTTTCTTCTCGCCCGGCCAACGGTTCTAGTCGGTATGTCACTTCGCGCGCCAGGTTCTCTCCCCTGGAATTCGGGAGCATAAACGACAATTATGTTCGGTCGAACGAGTCAACAAGCTCTACGACTTCCGAGCCTGTCACTTCGTTTTTAGGCTTTTCGGACGGTCGAACGCAAGATATCCTCTACCTCCACACTTTGACCTAACATGGCGACAGAGGCATCGGAGGACCCTGAGGATGGCCCAACGGCAACCACAGAAGGAAGTCGCCCGCTGCTTGCCAGACAGACAACTTCTCCTAAGCTCTCATCCGACTCTTCCCAGAGCTCAAGGTCAGCTGGCAATGGTGAAAAGCCCAAGATTCCTCTCAAGCGTAGCCGGTACAGAGCTCTGTGGCATTGCTTAATCCACGTTCCACCTATCGCCATAACATGTGGAGTGTTGTCCCTAAGTTTTCGCTCGGTGTACTGGCAAAGCCCCAGCAAGACCACGAACGTCCACCTTGGTTTGCTACAATTTGCAGCCAAGCTTCACGAGAGCTTGATCATTCTGTCTGTCTGCACTATGCTCCTCTACTATGTGCAGAGAAGCTTGATTGGGACGTCGGGAGTTCCGCTCGGCATGTTGACGTCCGGAACACGTATCAACTCTGCCTCATACATTTTCAGCAGTGAGTTTTGGGGGGCAGTGTCGTGGAGAAGCAAGGCTCGATCACCGCTGTTCCTTGCGACTGGCATCCTGCTCAGCTTTCTCATCGTCAACCTTTCTGCACCTTCTTCAGCAATAACCATGATACCCAAACTTGATTGGTGGACCCTCAAGAGCCTTTGGTATAAAGACCGGTTGCGTTTTAGCGCCTACATCGAAGGAACGATAGAACAGTTCTTCCCAAGCGACGTTAATAGCTCGAATCTGCCAAGTTACTGCTTAGCGGAAGATGCAACCTCGGTGTCCTCCTGTCCGTCGTCAGGAATCCATCAGATCATGCGCAACACGGACCTCCTCACCAGGTACAACTGGAAGAGCGCCGTCGAAAACGTCAATATCACCATGCTGTTGGACAAAAGCGACGGGGCGCGATTCCTAGGGGGAACGGTCTCGGCCATTTTCCGGTGGAATAGTTCCTGCTTTGCCGCAGCTTCAGCCCCATCGTTTATCGGAGATTCGCTCATGAATTTCTATAGCGCCAGCAGTACCTGGTATGTTCCAGGATCGAACGATCGCAGCACGCTTTGGGACGGATCGTATGACCGACCTTTGCTGAAACCCTCCTTGTCCACTGCCAACGGCAAGA
>JAKLMF010000295.1:0-19957 GCA_022813555.1 Botryosphaeria agaves | reverse complement strand
GGGTACACAGAGCATTAAGGCGAGGAGGAAGAAGCCATGGGAGAAAGACTCTGATGAACCGACCATAGCGACAGTATGAGGAAGAAGACCTGGATGGGTCCCTTCATGACAGCTTCCAAAGCCGACATCGCAGTCATCTCATCAAATGGACGAGACCAAACTACACGAATGAACGCATTTCAAGCACTTCATCAGATCACTCCCATAGATCTCCTTCGAGGGAATTCCTCCTAGAGACGTAAAGGTCCTCCCTCCTAGCTTTTAGGATTACAGTGCTCTCAGGGGTCCACGGGAGCATCGAAAGATGTCATGTGTAGTGACAGCAGGCTCTCACAGACGATCTCCAGATACCACTGGAGTCGTTTCCGTAGCATCGTCCTTGAAGACGCCAGGCTATGGAGTTGTTCTTGAGACTTTGGGGAAGCAATGCACCTGACAAACTTGTCGCATGCGGTGTAATTACCGTCTCGATTAGGGGATGAGTCAGAGCTCGTCGTGGATATGAACGCGCGCAAGTGGATGAGTGCTGAGGATATGAATGACGGCGTTGTTATCTAGAGTTTGGTACAAGAGAGGCACCGGTTCATTGTATAACTAATATGGCTGGGTTTTGAATCCATGTCAGTGTTACCTATTCATCTAATTTTAGTGCTTCGTGACAGCTTCTACATGTCCCTTTCTAACGCTTGTGAACCAAGTTCAATAATGATTTCCACACATTGACATGGATCGAAAGGTTCTAAACGTGCCTTTTCACAAACTTCTTGTTCACTTCTATGATCCTCACTTTACTATTTGTCGATTAATGCCTACCTTCGATGTGCGTCTCGACGGTTTCGCCAGAGACCTATCTAGACAGTAGTCTATTGCACCGCCCCAAGTGTCGTGGTATCATGATGTCGAAAAACAACTATCATTTTCCTCATTCCTGCGCTCACTATTGGCATTCCAGCTCTATCGTAACTAGTTACAAATCTGTCTCTCCTCAGACACACCTATGATTCCTGCGAATCGCTTTGCTCGACTTGCTTCTCTTCCCTATCAGACAGCTCTACTTCCATCCTCTCACCATGACACGCTCCAACAATGCAACCCTCCAATGGGTAACCCCATACGACGTCTAAGAATCGGATTACTCGAGCTCAAGCGCTTTGCGCAGGATTTCATTCTTAGTGTGAAAACAAAACAGAGAGTTTGACCGTCACGTTGAACAATGTCCGTGAACTGCTCATCTTGCCATTACAAGACGTCTGCATGGACGAGGAGGAATCCGGACACAACCCACATATAAGAACTCATTACTGGGAGTGGCGCATGGGAGACCACGACAGCATGACTGCCCAGGGTATTACTGCTGTCGCCGATGGGGCTCACCAGTCTGCGTGGGCGTTTACCTACCGCACTGCCCGTCCGTGAGAAGCTTCGCAGGCGGCGGTCATGAGACGAAGATCAGCACTCTTCACAAATCACCATCACTGCACACTGTAGTCGATCATCGTCTTCGTCCGCTAGGCATGAGCGGCAATCTCTGTTTCTGGAGGTCTCCATAATCGTTCTGAACATGCTCACCATCAAGCAGCTCCATATTCTTCTGCTCATATCCACGGCAACCGCGCTTAACCACAAACAGCCTTGAGGCTGTTGTACCGTACCAATTCTGCTTCATCTCGGGCAGGTCCTTCGGAGTTCGAGACCTCGTGACAGTGTTTCAACGTCTGGAAGTCGGGGTCATGCCGACGTGGGAACCAAATCCGTCACATTGGCCGCAGGTCATAACCTTTTGCCTAGGAACCTTTTGTACGGCCTAGAACTCAGCTGCTCTGTGACTTTGTTCTGTAAGTTGACGAGCGCTCACAGGCGAAAGCGTAGAACACGCCCACGGCAGAAGCGCGTGCCTTGCTTCTCCCAGGATGAGTACCCATAATGATGGGATCGTGCGAGTCGTACATGCCGAGGCCGAACTTGTCAATAGCTTCGACGTCTTTGATATCAGGGCTTGCCGTCGCCTCGAAGATCGCTGTTGGAACCCAGATGCGCGTGCTGAGAAAAGGAATGGTTCTCGTGAAGGGGGATGTTGCTGGAAGAAAAGCGGTAATGAGGAACACGCTTGACATCTCGCTGGTCCCAGAGGCCGTAGAGATATTTTGAATGTTTCTGTTACCGATGCGAGCTCTTCCTCTGTCATCTTGTACAAAGCAAGACCTTGCATGATTTGCTCATGCTGGGCTGGAGTTGATGCCTTTCCCTGATCATTGACATGAAAGACGCCATAGATGACTGGTCTGTGTTTACTAGGTTCGATCTCCTTGTTCCTCCTACAACCAGGTCTCGGAAGGGGTCGAATGGGCGCTGGGTTCTGTACGGGGAGCTTGTATATGATGCCTTCCCGTGATAAAAGATTTCCAAGGATGAGACCTTTTTCAACATTCTCAAGAGTTGCAAACAGGATCTTGATAGTAATCCGGGTGTTGGTGACTCGGGGCTCTTCTTGTTCGTTTGGTCCCATTGTTTGTTCATGTAGAGAGAGCCGTGAGATTGGTCCTAGGACCGAAACTCTACTGGCCTCATTAAGCCGGTCGTGTTCCTCTGAACCTTGCAAAGCTGCCGAGAAGACACTGGCACGAGTAAGCTTGTTAGGCTATATGGAATCGTTGCCATGCATTGGATTGGCCAAGTGAGCGTGGGTTGCTCTGATAACTAGTGGTTTGTGCATGCATGTAGAGTGAGAGTTCGAAGCATTGAGTAGGTGACTACCAAAGAGTTTTGCCTAGGCTGTGGGCTGAGTCTTGAAGCGTCACTCTCCACTGGAAGCCCTGTACAGCGCTAGAGAACTGGAGTAGGTGTAGTTCTTCTGGTTGTTGGTCCTGAGGGTTCTTGGGTTGATCTTTGCCGTAGGCAAGAGCTTTTGGTGGTCGATTGGGAAGGAGATTGACTGTTGGTTGGAAATTATATACGTTTTTCGCGACTGCGAAGCAATGCCTCCCAAAGGGAACATAAAAAGAACCAGACCGTTGTACTGGAAAGCTGTCAATATCTCCATACTTAAATGGTGGACTCTAGCCGAAACGTCTCATAGCTATGAGTTCCCGCGCAGAAACACAGTGAAGCACCCGACAAGTGATCGTGAAACAAGACGCTTCCTCAAAATTACGAATCCGATATGGAGCCATTGGTTGAAAGACGAAACCAGATCCATACCATGCATATCGTCTCTCATAACTCATTCATACCGTCGTTCCCAAGATTTCCTTCGCGCCTCAGAAAAGAAGAGGAAAACAAACGCCAGGATGCAGTCTTCCCTTCCATCCTCATAGAAGAAGAGGAAGAAGCCAGAAGCCCAGCCACCAGCAGAAATGCCATCCAAAATATATCGAAGCTGATTGCTCCCCAGAACACAAACACACTCCCCTCCACTCGCAGCATTAAATATGTATACCAGCACCCAATCAATCATCCCAACCCCCCCACATCTCCCCCACCTCCGGCCCCCTCCGAATCGCCCACTTCCACCTCTCCCCCAACGCACTCCTGTCCGGCCCCACCCAAGCCTCCACCTTCCTCCGCCACACGGCCTCCTCCTCCCTAATGCGTCTAATAAACTCCGGCCCCGGATCGAATTCCTCAGGCACATGATCCGGCAGCGCCTCCCCCCCCTCGCCGCCGCCAGCAGTGCCGGTGGCTCCTCCGGCTCCAGACTCGCCCTTTGGATCGTCGACGAGATCCTCGAAGCCGGCGAACGGGTCGTCCTCGTCTTCGCCCACGGACGCGGAGGGCGAGAGCGGGTTTTCAGCGGAGCGGGGGTCCAGTTTTAGCCAGCGCATCTGGTGGGGGTCGAAGACCATGCCGCGCTCGACTTTGACGCCCTGGTTGGTGGAGATGTGGGCGATGAGGGCGGGGACGCGAGGGGGAGAGGCTGGAGGTGGGTTGTGTGAGAGGTGGGGAGGTAGAGTTAATGTGTGTGTAGTTGTTGTTGTCGGTGTCAGGGTGGTTGTCGAGGGATTTGTGAAGTTTGCTAGTGCGTTCTCGTTGCCTTCCCAGCGTTGGGCTTGGGGGTTGTAGACCATGCCTTTCTCGTCTGATGGGACATGGGGGTTAGCGCTTGCGACTTGGGGACTGCGAGGTGTACTCACTCTTCACTTGTGATGGCACGTTCAACTGTTTGATGAGAAACGGTTGCTTCCCTTCCTCCTTCTTCTTCCCTCTTTGTGCTGTTGGGCTTTGTAAATGAGGATTTCTTGCAGCGACCTGTGCCTTCCAGTTCGTACTTATAGGCATCAACGGCCCTTCGCCCCGGGGCCGTGGTGGCGTCGGAGCAGCAGCACCAAGTCGTTGCTCTCTTGCTATACGACTCGCAGCAGTATCGCGGGCGAAGCGAGGTAGATTTTCTGGAAGCCTTGAGAGTCCACGAGAAGGCGTTGGAGGTGGCAGAGGCGTTGCGGGAGGCAGAGGCGTTGTCATGCGGTCCCGCAGCGGCAAGCGGCTTTGGCTTTGCAGTGGTTGTCTCAACGCTTTGGGCGCACCACGTGCGATTGGTGCTTTGATGAACTTGCTTTCCTTGGAGGCAGATGTGGGGAGATCATCAAAGATTTCCAGTTCAGTGCCGTTACCAAAGTTGCGTGGCCTTACTGGCATCGGGAGATGTATGCTTTTGACAGCTGCTTCCCTTGCAAGAGCCGCAGGTGCGACGCCTCTCCTCGCGGGTCGGCTGGGGGTGTCCGGCACAGCATGTATATTCGAGAGCCGAGAGAACGGGCGAGGTGGAGGTGATTTGGCGCGGTTCGGATCGGATTCGCGCCGTACGTGATGTTGTGAAGGCTTCGCCGTGACATGGTGCGACTGCGAGTTGGCGACTCCTGCTGGAAGAAATGGAATGGGTGGTTTCGGGCCTGAGGTATACTGGCTGCGAAGGCCACCAGCCGGTGCAGATCGTTTCGATCGGAGGAGTTGCGCGTTGGTGGTGGTAGGCGCGGGACGATTGAGGCGCGTTACCTGAGCAGCGCCAACTTCGTAGACAGGGTCGAGTCTTGATCTAGAGCCTGTCGCAAGCCGTGGTATCCGGGATACTGATGGTTTGTCTGTGAAAGTCAAAGTGGTGGCTACACGGGGCGGCGCGGAGGGTTGTCCCTTGGCGGATTGGATCTTGATGTTGCGGTTGAGAGTGAGTTTCTTGGTGTCGAGGACCTCTCCGGCGCCGAAATCTAGGTCCGCAAAGAAGTCGTCGTTCTCCATAGCTGGTGTCTGCGGAAGAGCAGGCCGAGGGGAGAGTACCAATGGAGCAGGAGAGGAAGCCGGCGCGGGCGCAGGTGAGGACGCTGCCATCTCCTCTTCGAGGTCCATCCGCTTCTTCAGCCGTGCATTGAAATCGAGCGGCTCGAGAGGAAGGACCAGGCCATCGAGTCCATCTTCCTCGCTTTCCACCGTCATGCAACTGCCCAAACTGGGACTCATAGCTGAGACGGAGGAGCCCAGGTTCTTCGCTTCCCGTTTTGTCCCTGCAAACCGTATCCCTAAGCTTCCTTCGGCCCAGTCGTCGAAGTCATCGTCATCTTGTGCCGGTGTAGCAGGACGGTCGGTCTTGTCTTGTGACGTTCCTATCTTGAGATTCAATCCACCTGACGTTGGGCCCGGAAGCTCAAGGTCATCGCCCCAGTCATCCATGATATTCTGGCGTGATTTCTTCTTTCCTAGTCGCTTGATGGACCCACCGAGAAGCGCGGAGGAAGGAACGCTCGCCGGGATGGGTATGCCTGCCTGTTTCGCAGAGGTGATGGCGCTTTGTGTAGACGCTTCATCGTTCGGAGTGAGCAGCACTTGCCAGTCTTCATCGCCTGCATTGGACTCGGAGCGAACACTGGCGGAGAGACGAGACGAGAAGCCAGTCTGAACAGTAGAGACGGAAGTCGCGAAGAGATCTCCTTGGAAGTCGGCATCGTCGTCCCAACTCTCGATTGCTGTAGCCATACCGGCTACTGCTTGGCCTGTCGTAGGCGCCTTGGAGGGAAGTGCGTGTGAAGGTGTGAGTTGTCGTTGATGGATGGGCTGGGAGGATTCGGCCGAAGCTCAGGAGGCTGGGCGCAAGCGAGGCCAGCAGGACTCGAGCGCGCGCTCCCAACACGAAAACCACCACCGCTTGAGCGCAGCACCACGACGCGAATAGCTTCAGATCGGCACTGCGATGGGAAGAATACGAGCCGTGTATTCGTGAATCGACGTGAACGTTGCATCAAAGTGGCCTCTGGGTGGGCAACAACATAGGCAGATTAGGTAGGCAGGGTACATGCGACGGTGACGACTTCAGGCCATCAATTGATTTCAAGGACCGTCTTCGTTCGTACCGGAGAATCTTGTATTTCAGTTGTGCCACCAACTTCTCGATTCATGCTAGAATTCACACAGCGGCGGTTTGGTGCTCTGCCAATCTTCTGACCGCAATCATCCCTCACTCTCGCCTACATAACTCTGAAGCGCCCTCAACCCTCGCATCTCCCTGTTGGCCTTGCTGCCGTCCATGGCGCCTGAGCATGTGCTTCGTGTCCGCCGTTCTGACGTTGATGACAACTCATTTGTGCTGGTCAAAGTGGCCAGCAACGGCTCATCAACGCTTGACTTCAAGCTTATTGGAACGGAAGGCGAGAATGTCTTTGTGGGCTCCAGTCAGTGATGTTCCCATTCTTTCTGCCCATACTTGGAGCTGACACAAGCTGTCACAGTCCAACCACGGAAAGTGAAAGAGTTGCGAGCGCCGAATTACAGGGGTAGTAATGAAGAGTGGGAAGCGGTACTTTCACATTGCCTGCTTCAAGAGTTGATAGAAAAACAATCTGCAACGACAAACCAAGGCATAGAGATGGTTGCGTCAGTCGAAGGAAACAGTCGAATAGCTATTGTGATTCGCAAGAACATTAGCGGCATCACAGTAAGCAGGCCAATCATGCATCTCTCTCCATCTGAAACATCGTTAATAACAATGCCGCAGCAAAGACTAGGCACAATCTCACTTCGACAATCCGACGAAGAGGAAGCCACGCTCTTCGAATGGACTGCTATTGCAGCTGAAACGGCTAGCTCAGCTAAGGACGAGGTCGCAGAGCTTAAAGCAAAGCTCGACATGCAGCAGGAGACCATCAAGAAACTGAATGCGCAACTGGATGATTTCGTCAAGGCCAAGCAGGAGCACGAGAACGCCTTGCTGGAGAAGTTTAGGGAGCTTTTGAACAGTAAGAAGCTAAAAATAAGGGATCAGCAGAGATTGCTAGGTGGTGCAAGGGTGGATGTGTCTGCAGGTGGGCACAGTCTGATCCGTTCAACAAGGGTGGTTTGCTAATCGTGAGTAGCGGAGCAAGTACAGAGCGCCAGACGCGGGACGAAGAGCAGGAAAGCTCAGTCTTCACGACCGTCAAAACGGAAAGCCAACGGCAAGGCACTAGCTGCCGAGTCTGGATCCGATCTTGACGAGGACGGGCGCATGCGGGCCGAGGAGGATGCAGAAGCGCAAAGAGACCGGGAGGAAGAGTTGGCTGAGGCTGTCACGCCTGAGAAGTCTGACTACGATGAGACGGAAGACGAGGAGGGGGACGCCTTTGACGCTGCGCCTCCCTCACAACGTCGCAAGTCGGGTGTAGGGTCCAAAGGTAAGGCCATTGAGACAGTTACGCATGATCAGCCAAAGTCACCAGAGAGTCCCGAGCTGCCACCTCCAAGGAGGGAGTTGCCGTTCGCAAAGAACGACCAGCGCGGCAAAGCCGCGCAACCGGAGCATAAGCCGAGTCAAAATGATGATGAGACGGACGACGATGAGTTATAAGATGTAGTCTAGGTGTTCTCGTAAAGTCTTATTATTTTGTGCTCTTGCGCATTGCTTGCGCATTGCTTGCTGCGAGGCTAGCGGCAAGTGCACGTTTCCTCCATGCGCTTGAGTCGGCTTGCCGCTGTCGGAAACCATGGCATGCAGCGGCATCCTTGTGCAGGTGGTTGTGCGACACCAATCGCCGCTGAACAACAGACTGGTAGTGTTTGAAGTGATGACCCAGGGCAACCAAAGCTACACATGTACGGAGAAGTATTGAAACTGACCAATAACAACATGCTGGAGACAATTGAACGGTTCCAAGCTTGGACGAGGGTTTCCCGATGCGCACAGCCTTACCGGCTGATCTCCGCGCACGTCAGATTGCACGGGCTGCTGTCCCCGAAGCTGCACACCACCAACCCTACATACCTACATTCTACCCACACAGCACAACAGCTATCCTTGGCCCTTCGCTGCGCCTCCGAAGCTCGACCTGCTGCGAGCTGCTGAGATATCCCGCTCCATCTCTCGTACTCCACCCAAAGACCGCAGCATTGGACGGAATGAACGGGAGGTCCCGCTTCACCAAGCAGGCGGTGCTCCAACAGGCGTCGGGTGTTCACAATACCTCTTGACTGTATGTAAGAGTGCGCCACATGGCCGGCAGATCTTATTGTACTGGTGGGGCTCGAAAACTGATAAGCTTGTTGTAGATGGTCATTCACCCGTTGCTTTGACAAACAACCTTGGTACAGCTTCCACCATCTCACGCTGATCTTGGCCACTTCACACACAATTTTCAATTCCTGTTTCACGCCATAAAAGCAATTCTACTTCGACAGTACCTTCGCTGCAGCTTTTCACCCTCTTTGCCATATTGCGATTGCACTAGTCATCTACCAGCATAGCGCGGACATAATATTCTCACCAGCAAGCCACAACATAAACCTCCACATACATATGTCCAATGTCGATATCGGAGAGTGTTGCGAAGACGGCGAAGCCCGCTGCCATAGCGCTGGCCCCCGCCGTGTTTGATGAAGACGCGGAAGAATTGCGCCTGCTGGACGCAGCTGTCGACCGGATCCGCAAGAACATACCCGAAAATCCATACATCCTCACCATACCTAGCGACTCGAAATACCATGTATCCCGCCATGAAGCTGAAAGTTGGCATCGCAACACACCATTTGCTCCGCATGAGGAACACCTGCAGTACATGAGTTTCATCTACCGCGAGCATGGGGACAGCTGCATAATAGCGAAGACAGAGGTGGATGAAGAACGAGAGAGGAAAGAGAGGTACATGAAGGCGAACGGGATACCGAGTGGAAGGAGTACTCCATTGCAGAGCACCGGTCCAAAGAAGAAGATCTCTCTGGCTGCCTACAAGAGCAAGCAGGCGGGCGGTCAGGAGGCTAAGCAAGCCGCTGCTCAGGACGAGCGCAAGAAGGAGGCTGGTCAACTGAATGGCGACAACTCTGCGAACAAGGCGCTACCGACAGGCGGCTCGCAGACTGCCGTTCAGCACGGGCAGAAAAGGTGAGCTTCCTCAGAGATTGGCTGGCCTCTCGAACGGTTGACTAACAAACCCAACAGGTCTCTCGATGATGCCGTGGCCGCGAAATCTTCCGTTCTCGATGTACAACAAGACGCTCCTCCACCCAAGAAGGCACGAACTTCCCCTCCGCCGCCAGAGAAGCCCACTACCAATCACGCACCCCCACCAGAGGCTACACCTCATGGTCTACCGCCGCTTCTATCTCCGCCAGTTCTGCCAGATTTGCTCAGCTCCGACCAACCTTACGATTTACCACCCATGCTGTCGCCAACTCTACCACCAAATATTGAATCTGAGTTGGCTAAGCTTGCGAAGGAGCAGCGGGCCGACTCAAGCTCGTCCTCTGAGAAGCGAACTGCTCAGAACTCTGCGGCTCCCAAGGTCAACGGTACTTCGGGCTCCGTGAGTCAGAAGGATGTCAAGTCTGATGGCGTCGAGAAGGGTGTCGCGAAAGTGGTGAAGAAGGGTGTGAATTCCACTTCTGAAGACAAGCCTGATGCAAAGAAAGCACCTCCCGGTGTTGCGACGAAGATTCCAAAAGTTAATGGGGTTCACACAGCAAGCCAACCATCTCACGATTCCACATCCGAGAAGCCAACCCTGATTGTCAAGTTGAAATATGGAAAGAAGAACCGTAGCCAGGTTGAGAGATATCTTAAGCTTCCGCCAAGCAGGGCATTGAAGAAGAAGGAAGGCGAGACCGTACCAAAGAAGGACAACGATCGCATCAAAAGAGAAAGCACGCCCAATGGTGCTTCCAGAAACGGCGAGGGGCCAGCGAAACCCACAGGAACGGCGATGAGGGACGCTCTCAAGCGGTTCAACTCCACCGCAAGCTCTCAAACCAGCGAAGACAAACCTCGTTCAACTCCCGAGAAACGCCCTCGTCCCACCGACGACACGCAGTCCAGCGTACCACCCAGCAAGCGCCCCAAACCCCTCTCCACAACCGACCTCGACAAGAAACAACCGCGCACCCCAACCCAGCCATCCCTCCCCTCACCCGTCCAAACCCACCGCTCAAGCGGGCAAAAAGCCCACCTCCAAACCCCGCGAAAGGACCTGAAAAGCATAGCCATGACCCGCACCGCCTCGACCGACAGCGCCGGCGCCGCCGCAACCCCCAAACCCTCCACCACCACCCCGCAGAGCCACAAAAGCAGCAGCACCACCGCAGCGGGCCCGACCTCCTTCCCCGGCCCCGCCGCCGGCCCGACCACCAACCCCGCCCGCTCCGCGGAGGCCAAGGCGTGGTACGAGGCCAGCAAGAAGTGGAACGATCTGGGCCGCCGGCTGAAGCACGCCGCCGACGCCATCACCAAAGACCATGGCCCGGGCCCGGGCCAGGGCCACGGCAGCGAGAAGGAGAAGCGGACCGCCCAGGAGCGGAAGCGGGCGGCGGTGACCGGGGTGGAGAGCGTGATGGCGTACATGCTGGCGTACGTGTGCATGGACATGGAGATGCTGGTGACGAAGCGCGCGGCCAGCGTCGAGGGCAGCTGGGCCACGCTGGTGCCGATGTGGCGGGTTTTTGAGAGGGGGTGCAAGAGCTGGGAGCACTTGGATGGCTTGTGCCTGCATCTTGGGGCGGTGATTTGTGCGCGCATTGGTGCGATTGTGAGCGAGAGGTTGGCGCTGCAGCGGGGGAGGTTGGACTCATCTTCTCCCGCCGACGGTGGGGGTGCAGGTGGGGACTTGCTGAGTGAAAGGGGGCTCGTGTGGGAGAATTGGCAGCAGTTGATGCAGTGCAGCCGCGACGCGAACTCGAAATTGCCGGTTGATGCGCTGGTGGAGCAGTATCCGAAGACTTGGGGCGGCCGGCTTAGGGGCCAGCGGTTGGGTGGGTGGGAGGGGTTGGCGCCCAGCGAGCTTAGGGGAGAGTATTGTCTGCCGGTTACGTACGACACGACTCCGGTGCAGGCGGTGCGGATGGGGTTTGTGTTTCTGAAGGAGTGGATGGCGAAGGAAGAGCTGGATTATGAGTTGCAGCTGAAGCTTTGAGGCGGAAGATTTGCTGGGCTTGAGTGAGCATCTGTTTTGGCGGAGGCGGCTTGGTCGAACGTCTGGTGGTTGGGTCCTTTATGGAGTCTGGATATACCCAGGGATTGGCCAGCTTATGCGGCATGGTGGTGTGGATGTTTTCTGACGCGAGGGTCAAATTGCCCGTCTGCGTAGCATGGTCCCTAACGCTCAGTCAAAATTGGCGAAAGAAGAAAGTTGATCACTCGTAACATAAGAAATTTTGTATGAGCCTGAAGCTAAAATATTGAAAGCTGGAAGGAATCTGCCTCTCCATGTGTCTTCCCCGTAGCCCCAAGCCCAGAGCCCGAAACCCACCCTCAACGCCATGCCAATGGGAGCGCCACACAACCGCACATAGACCGGTACTACGCCAGCAGAACCTCCCGCTGTGGCGGCTCCTTCTCAATCTCGTACTCGATCTCCCGCTTCGGACCTTTCGTACTTCTCGATCCCTTCTTGTTCGGTTTCGGAGGAAGACCGCTAGGTCTCTTCCGCTTGAGGTTACCCAACGCCTTCTTGAGCTTCTCCGTGTCTTCTTCGTCTCCCTCTCCACTCTCTTCCTCGCTCTCGTCCTCCTCTTCAGTCCCCTCCTCATCCTCCTCCGCGGTCTCATCGCCCAACCAATCCTCCAAGTCCCCGAGATCCTCATCCGACTCGCCCTCCACATCACTGACATACTCCACATCCCCCACCCCCTCCTCAAACTCCTGCTCATACTCATTCTCCTCCTCTTCCTCCTCGATCCCCTCATCCAGATCCTGATCCCGCTCCCCCTCACCCCCCCTCTCCAACCCCCTCAACACCTTCCTCCAAACCCCCTCCTCCACATTCAGCGGCCGATCGCCATATGCCCCGCTCCTTAACCGCTCAATCAACTCCCTCTCAATCGCCCTCTCCACCCGCGCGGCCGCCATCGCCTTCCTCTCCCTCCCCTCCTCCCTCCTCCTCACCTTCGGCGCCAGCCGCGGCACCACCTTCTCCCCCAGCCTCTCCTCCTCCCTCGCCAGCCTCTTCATCCGGATCGCCACCTGCGTCAGCCGCGTCAGCCGCTGCTTGCACTTGTGCATCAGGAACGCCGGCCAGAACTGCAGCTTGGCGTCGACCAGCTCGAGCGCTTTGGCGTAGTTGGCCGGCAGCCGCACGCGCTCCCACCATCGGGCCGGCGTGTGCGCGCGCTCGATGGTCTTGGTGTAGAGGTAGAGCCGGCCGGTGGAGGGGTCGGACCGGATGGTGGCGTAGCGCGAGTTGGCGAGCGGGCACGAGGTCCGGTTGCAGAGGCCCGTGACGTTGTACTCGTTGCGGCAGAAGTTGGAGAGGTCTTTGCGGGGGGTTCTGGGGGCGGGTGTGTAAGTAGGTAGGGGTTTGTGGAGAGAGCGTGGGGGCAAACTCACTTAAGTTTGAAGGAGCAGAATTGCTGGTTTATAACCTGCCATACTATCTCGTCGGACGCCATTGTGTGAGTAGGGAAATCGGGTGTCGGATTGTGGGAGGGTTTATGATGGAAGATGGGGTTGTCTGCTGGATTGTTGCCGCAAAAAGTTCAGAAGGATGCTGGAAATCTTGGCGGGTCGGCGGAACCATTTTGCGCCTTCCGCCTCCTAAGGATGAAGGCCCCAGTATCGAGCTCTTGTTACTACAACAGGATTGGAATACTGCCAGCTTTGGCATGAGACTGATCTGTCGTGTTGCCACACACCTGCGTCTACTAGCAGACTATGGTGTCCGCTGCAATGCCTCGCGAGTAGCCAGGAGTACACCAACTATCTTGACGCGCCATGGCCTCCCATACGTGCTGGCGCGTCCCCTAAGTTCGACCAGGGAGAACGGCCGGCATATAGAGCATTATGGATCGGATCAGGTGGATACAAATGGGTTAGAAGGGAGTGGAAGCACCATCTACGCCCTTTCCACCGCTCCAGGACGCGCTGCGATTGCAGTGATCAGAATCTCAGGGCCAGCATGCGTTGAAGTATGTCTCTGAGAACTTCCTAGACATGAGAGTCGAAGTGCTAATCAGTATACACCAGATATACCAAGCCCTCTGCCCTAGTCGTCCCCTTCCCAAACCCCGCTACGCCGCCCTCCGCACTCTCTACGACCCCTCACAACCCCCAACCAAAGACAGCATCCTCGACTCCGGCGCACTAGTCCTCTACTTCCCCTCCCCCAAAACCGTGACGGGTGAAGACATCCTAGAACTGCACGTGCACGGCGGTCCCGCCGTCGTCAAAGCCGTCCTCAGCGCCATCCCCCGCTGCCTTCGCAGCAGCAGCAGCAGCAACAGCAGCCACCCCTCCCCCCACCCAATCCGCTACGCCGAGCCCGGCGAATTCACGCGCCGCGCCTTCCTGAACGCGCGCCTCTCCCTCCCGCAGATCGAAGCCCTCGGCGCCACCCTCTCCGCCACGACCGAGCAGCAGCGGCGCCTCTCCGTGCGCGGCACGACCTCCCGCCTCGCCGAGCGCTACGACGGCTGGCGCACGCGGCTGCTGCACGCGCGCGGCGAGCTCGAGGCGCTGATCGACTTCGCCGAGGACCAGCACTTCGACGAGGCGCCGGGCGTGCTGGCCGCCGGGGTGGCGCGCCAGGTGGAGGCGCTGAGGACGCGGATCAGGGCGCATAGTCAGAACGCGGTGAGGGGGGAATTGCTGAGGAGTGGAATTGCGGTTGCGTTGCTGGGGGCGCCGAATGCGGGGAAGAGCTCGTTGCTGAATCGGGTTGTGGGCCGGGAGGCGGCGATTGTGAGTCGTGAGGCGGGGACGACGAGGGATGTGGTTGAGGTGGGGGTGGATGTTGGGGGGTGGTTTTGTCGGCTGGGGGATACGGCGGGGTTGAGGAGGAGTATGGGGTTGAGTGGGGAGGTGTTGGGGGGTGGTCATGTGGGTGGCCTTGCTGCTGCTGCTGTTGGTGAGGTGGAGCAGGAGGGAATCAGGCGTGCGAAACAGCGGGCTCTCGAGTCTGACGTCGTCATCGTGGTTCTCCCTCTCGAGCGATCGAGCGACGGGACAGACTTACAGTTGCAGCTCGACCCTGAAGTCATTGAAACCGTCACCGCTTGCAGCGAGCGCGGCAGCAACGTCATCGTCGCCATCAACAAGGTCGATCAAGTCCACTCCCCCGACGCCGCGGCGATTATAGAACAGTACAAGACCACAGTCATGGCAGCTCTGCCCAGTCTCAGCCCCGACCGCATCTTCTGCATCTCCTGCAAAGATGCCATCTCCTCCACCGCAACCACCGCAACCACCGCAGACCCCGGCAACATCCAGGCGTTCCTGCAAGGCCTGATCGATGTCTTCAAAGCCATGACAGACCCGATCGTCCCGGACCTGCACGACTCCGCTTCCGACCCTTCGATCTGGCAGGAGTCGCTAGGCGCCACCGAGCGCCATCGCTTGTTGCTGGACGAGTGTGCGATGCACCTCGACGCCTTCCTCGCCGAGGTCTTCACGGGCCCTGAGGAAGTGGTGGAAGGTGCGGAGGGGGATATGGATGTTGTTGTGGCGGCAGAGAGTCTGCGTGCTGCGGCGGAGTGTTTGGCCAGGATCACGGGGAAGGGGGAGGCGGGGGACGTGGAGGAAGTGCTTGGTGTTGTGTTTGAGAAGTGAGTTCCCTCCGTGGGGGACTGAGTGATTGAGCTACGGAATCGACAGCTAACCTCCGCGTGTGCAGATTCTGTGTGGGGAAATGAACGACGCTTCTGAAACGACTGCGGTCTAAAGAAGAGAACGCGAACGCTATGCAAGATCCGCGATTGAACATCAACGCCGGAGACAGATGCGAAAGGTCAAAATACGAACACCAACTCCAATGCAAGTTCTCGCGTCTACAACCACTTCTACCACCGCGTATGCACAAGTCACGTGGCTCCTCCCTCCACCAGCTCTGTACAGATATATACCGCACGGATTGTGCCGCCATATTTACAAGGTCGTCCAGCGCCTTAGTTGTAGCCGCCCCTGCCGAGCATGGACCGCCGGGGTCTATGCTATACTGCGCTTTCTATGCGCAGATGATGTGGTGTGCTGAGTCTGATGTGGTGTGCTTAGTTGTAGCCGCCACGACCCATTGGCACGGTTACGATGATATAGAGGATGATGATGCCGATGACGGTCGAGGTGATGATAGTAGAGTCGGAGACGTCGAATGTGGTGGCCGATGGGATAAGACGCATATGGTGGTGATTGAGTTGAGATGGTTGGTGAGATGAGAGAGGCTTAGTTGTAGCCGCCGCGACCCATGGAGACGATGACGATGACTGAGACGGAAAGGTAGAGGTGTTGGTTAAGAATGTGGGATATGACTGTGAGGAAAGCCCAATGAAACAGTATCGGGGAAAACGTTTGAGAGGCGACGGTATGGATGAGAATGTTCGATGTAGAAAGCGTTATAACTGAGCAGCAAGAGCGACAGGTGTTTTGCTGAAGGTCGACGAGAGTGGACTTAAGTAGAGACGATTGGACTTGGATGATTCAAAGGAAATAGTATGAGAAACCCGTGCTGCTGCGGTTCTAGTTGGTGACTGCCTGGAATCGCTTCTCCCTGACAAGGACTCAAGAATAGAATGAGAAGAAAAGAGGTAGCGGACGTAATGAACACGCGTCAAAACCCGAAGTCTGCCTGGCGAAAAGTATGAACGATGAAGAAGCGAATGAAGGAAGAAAGATGTTGTTGGTTCTGGAACCTTTTTGCATCCTTCTCCACCAGCCCTTATATCCCCCTTCCAAAGAGTTAGCTCACCTGACTGGAGCAAAACTCCGACGAAACTAGACCAGGTGGGAACCCGCCGTCAGGCAACGAACAAAGCCCAGTTGTGCCTGTGTGTGTGTGTCAAGAAAAGAACGTTGAAGGCCGAGTCATAGCCCATTCCTTAACGGGACCCACGTCCAAGCCCCCCTCTTCCTCCCCCATCACCCCTCCGCAAGACCCAAGGACCGTTGTGCAAGAGAGCGCTCGATCCAACGGGTGATCCTGCGGGCGAGCGTGCCAGAGGCTACTGTGGCATCGAGCGTCCTTGCTGCGGTCTGCAAGAACGAAGCCACATAAAAGCCACTCCCGATGCACTATCTACGGCGTGGGAAGGGTCTGTGTGTGAGAGGTGAGATGCATGGACTGGAGCGAGTCGAGTGAGTGGAGCGGCTGATGAATGCGCGGGAGCTGCTGATTGGTTGCGGGGAGGAGGATGCCTGAGCGTTGGATTCGCTCTCTCAGCTGCTACCACGCGAGACGGGTGAGAACTGTGTCAGTCACATCTGCTGCGGAGGCGGAGTGCCGGGTTCTGGAATATGCAGAGACGAGATACAGTCATACAGCAAGCTGGCCGAACATGGGTTTGCTAAACCCTCCGGTCGCCAGAACTGCTGTAGCTTTACTGCCCAATCAAGATGATGTGAGTGGCATCAGCGTAGCAAGCGCCGTTGTAGGCTGCTGCGGCTCCTCTATCTCTGTTCTCAACGCTGCGGATGAAACAACCCAGGACCTGCGTCTCGCAGCCGCAGTTCCCCCTTCACTTTGTCCCACGTCCCCATTCGCCGGATTGCCCTTGGGGCCAGAAAAGGCCAACTTCAAAAATATCCCCGAAAGGCGTGCAACACCTAATTGGGTTGCTGGCAACTTTTGCCAGTTTCTCAAGAAGAGCCCCCAAACTCTCGAGTCCGCAGTCGCTAAAGGTTGCTCGTACTGCGGCGGGCTCCCCTCGACTATCTTGGGACGAACAAGTTGTACAGAACACGTTCCACGGCATCTTACAGGCTGAACGATCGGCCCAGCATCTCTCTCGGGCCTATGCCGCAGGGCTGCATGGAACCTGGACACACGGCCGAGTCTCCGGGTGGCCGCCGTGCCTGCATCGCGAACGTCCTACTTCAACTTAACTCACAGCAGCCAGTCGGCTTCAGCAGAGGGAGCACAAGTAACCGTTGGTTAGGTGGAGCCGGGTGGCTGGGAACCAACCCACGTGTGTGATGGTGACAGAAATAGGATGTAAGCGCGCTCGGGATGTGATTGGGTGGCTGTGTAGGTGGGTTCGTTCAGTGTTCGATTTGGGCACGGTGTTAACACGGGATTCACGTTCTGGCATCGACGAGTGTCAACCAGTGGAACGCAGGGTACTGTCATCTTCGCGTGGTTGTTTTTGGGTTCGTCATCACGTTATTGGTGCGTGGGCTCGTCTGCTTCGAGGATAGGGCGACAAGGCTGCGAGGCTGTGCAGCACGGCGAGAGAGTGGAAAAAGGACACGAATACCACTCGCTTCCAGGTTGAAGCGAAAGACCATTGTATGCTTCGGGAAAGCGTACTCATGCCGCAGTGCTCATAGCATGTTGGCATTTAGGAGAGTCATCGTTAAGTCTGACTGTTCCTATCATTCATACACATGCGGAGCCGAGCCATACGCTGTGGTCGAACGGTATACGGTATGGGCAAGGCCGATCTAGTTCACGACACTCTGCAATGCTACCGTGTCGCTTACAGGGACTCGACAAGAGTCGCGTTTTGTTATGGTGTTATTGTTGTCAATTCTGTTGCGCCGCTGCTCAGCCCTGCTCCTACCTAGATGCCTCTGGACCTCCAGCCTACCGACCGCTGCAACCACACGCGTCAAGGTATACCCAGTTTTTAGATCATGTAGCGATGCCCGGAACATCTTGCTGTCGTGAACAAGGCAAACGGATTCAACAGTACCACCGCTGGATGTGAGACATTCGGCGCGGTCCGACACGACATTGAGGAGACTCAGCGGGTGTGGCGCGGCTTGCTGAATCTGTAACAAATCCTGCAGCCTGAAACTGAAACTCACAAAGCTCCGCTCCATCAGGAAGATGCACAGCTGCACGGATGCTGCAAGGACAAATTATAGGACTAGTCTTGCGCCTCATGGACGGGCTGGTCCATAGAATTCCTTGGTCGGTCCACCTAGAGACGACCTGAACGAATGCGGAACAGAGCAAACGGGGCGAGTAAGATAGCACGTGAGATAGCAAGAAAGTGTTGTCATGAGATTTTGTCGGCTCGTCATCCATATCGCGCTTCCGAAGCAAGATCCGCCGAGGGGACAGCGCCTCCTCAGGCACTATAGGAGCTAACATAGTACTGAACACAGTTAGCGGTGACATCAAGGTAGGTGAACCCAAGGAAACACACTGTTAGGACAGAGTCGTCCCTCCCATCGTCGTCGTTCGGCAAATAAACATAAAGGATCAAAGCATGTTCGTGACAGAAGCCTGAGATGGTTAATCACATGCCCTCACATGTAACGAGAGGATAGCAACGCTCACAAGCAATGACCCGTCCGCCCAATCGACCCACGGACATGACTTTTCCCCAGTCCCGGCCATCGATGCGGACTGTAGCCCATCCCTCCTCACTACGTCCGTCAGCGGTACCCAGCTCTTTCATACGCGTGCTAGGATGCTGCCTAATGCCCTCTTCGCCGCCCTCGACTTGCGTCGGGTCAAGCTCCGGATTCGACAGGCCCGTCCATACACTGGAGATGTTCATCGCGTCCGTGCGGATGCTCAACCTCAAGCAGCCGTGCATGTTCGCGGACATCTCGAGCCGTGGCCCCAGGGAACTGCTCCCGCCGAAGCCGCCCGTGGGATTCGCCTTTGCCGTCAGCGCCAGCTTGGTGAAGCGGTCCGATATGCTCTTCAGCTGCATTAGGGGCGGTAAAAGGATGTGCACATCGGGTTCGCGGCATCGCGGTTCGTGAATGCCTTCCACGTTGGCAGCGCTCAGTACGCGTAGTGGTATGTCCTGCGTAACAATGGTCTCTCTTTCCCTTACGCCGCCGTCGAAGTCGAAGTTCGTACTTGCGTCATCATGGCCGAAACTCTCTTCTCTCACAGTCGATGTACCGAACGCGCCATGAGGTGTGCTGCTGAGAGCGTTCGTGACTATCGTGAGTGAAAGAAGCGGGATGTTGTCCTTCTTCGTCAAACGGATGTTGGCGGATGTAGCCTGTAGTGCGGATTTCAAGGCACGATGTAGCGGTCCAAGAGGCACTTCGAGGTTGATGACGTTGTTTGCGGCGGACTGGATGGTGTATTGCTCGAAGATAGTATCCTATAATGAGCATGGTGTGAGCGTTCGCCCAGCTGATCCTACGATGACGTCCGAGCTTACGATCGACAAGACGCTGTCAGAAAATAAGTGACGGCTCAACATCAAAGCCAGATACTGCACTTACGCCCAAACTTGAGTGCCCTGTTCGGGGATGATGGTGAAGCGGACTTCATGTTCGTTGAGTCGGACCCAAGCGACGGGCCCTAGCGATGCTAGAGACGCTGTGAACTCTAGAATCTACGGGTCAGAACAGCGCTCGTGCCAACTCAGATGATTACCTACTAGCAAATGTGGTGATGTTCTGTATAGAAGCCTTGAAGCGCATGTTGAACAGCGCTGTTGCCCCACAGACGCGCCTTGACGCGTTATATTGCCACTATGGGCGCTGTGGCTCGCCGTAGTGTAGAGTTGCTCAAACGTTGGAGGTAAAAGCAAGATAATGCCGTCAAACAACAGGGCAGCATATAATGCACCCATAGATAGACAGATAGAAAGCAATGAACTCAACGATCTCACAGTTGAA
>JAKLMF010000294.1:2785-19958 GCA_022813555.1 Botryosphaeria agaves | reverse complement strand
TAACTTGAAGACCTCCCTCCCCCACATTGGGTACTTTGCCATTACCAAACCCCCACCCCCCCCCCCCCCCCGCGGGCGCATCCAACGATTTTTGTTTTGTGCATATACTAATTGCAGACTTGGCGTAGAACGGGTATCCATTGGCATGGTTTGCGCCAACTCAACAGCTGTCAGCACGACGGCGTTGGTGGAGTCACTGAGTGTATGTGCTGCGCATTTTCTTCCTGCTCCGAAAATCATTAATGACAAATCTATAGGCCCTATTGCTCCTGGACAGACTAGGCAATATGTTTTCAAGTGCACTCAGTTCGGAACCACCTGGTACCACAGCCACTTCTCCTCCCAGTATGGTGACGGAGTGGTGGGGGCTCTGATCATCAACGGACCAGCCTCGGCGAACTATGATGTTGACCTTGGTGCCATGCCTATCAACGACTGGTACTACAGGCCGATCTTTGAGTTGAATCTCGTCGCTCTGCACTCGGCCAGGGGTCCTCCTAGTCCAGACAACATCCTGATGAACGGCACCATGGTGAACGCGCAGGGTGGCGGTAACTACAACAAGATTACCGTGACAAAAGGCAAGAAGTACCGCCTCAGACTGATCAACATGTCCGTTGACACGCACATGCACGTGGGTCTGGACGGTCATCCTTTCACCGTCATCACCTCGGATTTTGTGCCCATTAAGCCTTACACTGCCACTTCCGTGTCTATGGCCATTGGGCAACGTTACGACGTGGTGTTCACAGCGAACCAGGCGGTCGGCAACTACTGGCTGCGGGTGACCGTCGACACGGCATGCAGCAGAAACGCAATAATTGCGTCTGGCAAAGTCGTTGGGTCAATTATCAGCTACGTTGGAGCCGACAACTCGCTACCGACATCGACAGGCGCTTCCATCACCACGGGCTGCTACGATGAGAGTGTCACTCCATATGTCTCCAACACGGTGCCATCATCCAACTTCGCGGACGCTCTCAAGAAATTCCAAGTGGATCTTACGCTCGGTACTTCGGCAAACGGCCCAATAGTCCAGTGGCTCATCAACGGTACGCAGATTGATGTGGACTGGAACAGACCGACCCTGTCATACGTCCAGGATGGTGACACGAACTACACGAGGGGAATGAGCCTGTTCGAGATGACTGAGGCGAACCAGTGGTTCTACTGGATCGTTCAGACCGGTCCTAACCAGCCTATCAACCTCCCGCATCCGATCCATTTGCACGGTCACGACTTCTACGTGCTAGGCTCAGGCGCCGGCGCGTGGAATGGCGACATCTCTACTTTGAAGTTCACCAATCCAACTCGCCGCGATACCGCTACACTGCCTGCCGGTGGCTATCTGATCTTGGCGTTCCCCTCCGACAATCCGGGTGCTTGGTTGATGCATTGCCACATTGTGAGTACCCTTGCGCCTACACCAAAGCTCCAGATGCGCACAATTACTGATACATTGACAAGGCATGGCACGTTTCTCAAGGTCTGAGCTTGCAGTTCTTGGAGCGCAAGTCTGAGATTTTGGGCTCCATTGGGGGCATGGCCGGTTACAACGGCGGATGCAGCAGTTGGAAACAGTATTGGAACGGGCCGCATCCTTATCTCAAGGATGACTCGGGCTTGTAGGCAGTTGCTCAATCTATTTTGGAACTCATATAGAGCATTAGGCGTTTTGGGGTTGTGTTGAACATCTCTTGGCATCCAGTTGGATTTGAAGGAGATCTTACTTTACCACAATATCACTATAATGTCTGTCTTCTATGTCGATAGCAGCTTTACATGAAATAAGACATAATCAATACGGTAATCTGAAGCCTTTATTCACGGCTTTTGTCGTCGCTATCCTATGCAGTGCAAACTGCAGCCCACCAAAGAGAGGTCCACGACTTGGATTAATCTTGTCTCACGACAACATAATGTGGCAGCGTACTGTATGGCTTTGAATAGGCAGCAAGGTATGGATCTGTTGCAGGGGCACAACCCTTTTCAGTAGAACCTTTGGCCCAGTCGCTGGTCTGCTGTTTCCTCTGACAACAGCCTTAGTACTGTTCACCTGTTCTCGGAACCTCGTTCTCATCGAGCGTACCGGTTTCCAACTAACTAGAAATGATTGAGGACGCAGCAAACAATTTTCGTAATATGCAACGGCCAATCAGAACTCAATTGATCGTGATCTTAAAAAGAGATCCTGAACTGTTCACTCTCTCTGCTTCTCACCTCATGTCTCCGGATTCTGCCTCACCGCTCATCTCGAGGACCATTTTCCTACCGAGGATCTACAGTTTGACTCAAAGACAAGAATTTTTCTTCCACTCATGTGCTATTCACACAGCAATGATATGCATCTCCTCGCAGCGTTCTGCAAAGAACGATAAGACCCATCCAACGCTGTATGTCCTCATCAAGGCTATTACGGATTCTTACCAATGGGAGCAACACTGTTATAAACGACACTCGGATCAAGCCATCTTCGGTTGGACCTATGCGTCATATTCACCAGAGTAAAATCGTTGCTTTCGGTTAGGTCTATGCTACCGAGAGGTATTTTAGGAGGAGAAGGTGCTTGCCAAGGACGAATTGCCCATTGTTAAATCCTCGGGAGACCCACAAACACAGTAGAAATTATGGGCTGGATGATATGTTGGTCATGACATAGTTAGACTTGGTACAGTTACCCCAGTCTTGGATTGTGGAGCTGCTAGCGGCCCGAGCCTTTGGATGATGCACTATGCATTATGCATTGTCCATCATGCGTGGGTGTCTGAGCGAGCTATCAAATAACAGCCGCACTAGAATCAGCGTAAAGGGCCAACGCATAACCAGATTGAATAACTTCAACTGACAGAGACGGGCTTAGTGGTAACAGAGATGAGTTCACAGCATGTGGCCTACAAAAGGACTATCCAACTGATCATTCCTACCAATCTCTTAACACTTATTCCCGGCACCAATCAACCATGAGACTAATCCGCCTGGTATACTGTCCCGTTCACCACAAAGAGTATCATATGCATGGCTCTTCACGCCACGTTATGGCGGTATAAGTGACGTACTTCATGAATATCGCGCTAGGTACCGTGGTTATGCTCCCCATAACCTTAAGAATGATTATACCACCCCTGGAACTCTCCCACTCTCAACAATTCACGCGCACGACACACATTTCTCTTCACGCTTAGACATGACGTTATGTGAGCACATTGCAATAACACACTTACGCTTAGACACCCCTTCGTATATTTAACCAGTGTTTCTCCTTCCATCCTCCACTCCTCCCTCCATCCTCTTCATCTTCCTCATTCTCGTCTTCCTCATCTTCTGTTGAAAGACACAAACAAGATGGCGACGCAACATAATACCGAGCAGATCAGCAACCTGGAGCTGGGAGAGAATGTTGACAGCGACAACGAGTGGGACGATCTTACGCCTCCCTCCCTCTTACCTCCTCCCGCCGTTCGGGTTAACTCAGGCTCGACCATAGAGGTCTTGCCTACTTATGAGGACAGTGTAGTAGCTCACACACTCACAGCTGAGATCACCTCGGCCATGTCGAGCACTATCTTTCCAGGCGACCTACATGCGCCCCAGTGTCCTCCTGCTGAGCGCAACGATTCCACGTCATCAGGGATTAGTCCCACACAGGTAACCGGCACCGACAGACAACCATGGGAAGCTGTCAAATCCGTATCCGAGGTCGCCGAGGACAACAACAACCTCACCCTCGCCCACCGCCAGCTGAAAGCCAGCTTCAAGATGCTCGCCCGCCAAGCCAACGACGGCGACAAGCGGCTCGAAGACCGGATCCAGAAGACCCATGCCTTTGCCGACGGACAGATCAAGATCGCGCGTGCCGCTCACAAGGCCCTGAGCAACTGGCGCGCCAGATTCATGCGCGACTACGAGCGGACGCTGGTCCAGGTTGGCGACCTCACTAAATCCCAGCAGGAGATGCGAGCGGAGGAGGGGAAGCTGCAGGATATGCTGAGCCGGCAGATCGAGTTGACGAAGGAGGTGACGGCGCTGTATAACGCCTTGGATGAGCGGCAGCAGGGGACTGTGACGCGCTTAATGAAGGTTGAGGGCGCGCTCGTGGGGAGCGAGGAGAATATGCGGAGGCTTCTCCTGATGAACAGGATTCAGAGTGAGAAGATCGACCAGCTTACCAGCACCGTCGAGGGGCTCACCGGCCGCGTCAAGACGCTCGAGGGTGAGCTGGCGGTCGATGATAAAGGTCCAAAGCGCTCGTCCAAAATGCTGCATGATTTGGACGAGTACTTGTTGGAGCTGAACTCCCGCATCATCTTCCGGGAAGAGCACGAGGAGTTTAAAAATGATGTGCAGTTGTGGAGAGACAGGGCTAGTACCGAACGTGTGTCGACCTACAACGACTGGAAGAAGGAGTTCAGGCAGCACTGGCGCAGCACCGACGACGCCATCTTTGACATGAGGGAATCGATCGAGTGCCACGAGATGCGGGTCAACAGCGCCATCAAGCGTATCGACGGGGTGTTGGACCTGAGTTCCCGCGTGATCTTGCGAGAGGACTACGAAGCGGACATGGCGAAGCGCCTTGCCCGTTTCAACAATGTGGTGACCGACCGCGCATATCTTGATCTTGAGGATCGCCTGGACCGCTACCGTCAGTGCGATAAGCTGTATAAGCAGCAGCACCACAGCACCAGCGAGGCCATCAACAGCGTCAAGGACACGAGCGTCGGGATCGAAGAGCGGCTCGACGATGCTGTCAAGCGCATCGATGAGGAAATGCACGAGCTCAAGCACGAGGACGGACTCAAGCAGGACAAGAAGACGATCGCGGATCTGGAGGAGTGCATCGAGGAGCAGATCAGCGGCTTGAGCGTTGTGCAGGACCGGCTGGAGGCGCTGGAGCGCACCGTCCGTTCTGCGGAGAGCACCAGCGCAGACGAAAGCAGTGCGGCTAGTCTGTCCCAGGAAAAATCCGGAGAGTCCCTTGAGCAGACCATTGCAACGCGCCCCTATTTCCTCGAGCAGCACCGTACCGTCAGCGGCAAGCGCGTCCGGGTTCGGGCATGTGTCGCACGTCGTCCACAAGCCGAGCAGCCGGAGGCGCATGGCGCGGCGGAGTCGGCGAGTGACCACGGCTCATGGCAATGCGTAGATGGCGAGTTGGACTCGGCGGTGCCCTCGACGGCCGATGCGGAGATGAGCTCGGAGTCAGACTCTGGCGCCGAGTCGAATTCGGAGAGCTGGTACGACTCTGTGGAGAGCAATGTCGAGACGCTGGATGCGTAGGCCTGACATATGGTGAAGCGCTCAAGACAATTCAAAAGTACTTGTCTGAAGCAGACAATACTGGAGCATTACATTGGGGTTGGAATGGAGGTGGACGATTGGCACATGAGAGAAGGAACGGTTTGCTTTGGCGACAAGCATGACCCACCACTGTAGCTAGAGACTCACAATAACAGTAATGCTTAATTCTACAGACCCACCAACAACACCGTTGGGTGTGCATTGTTTCCACAAAGGGTGTGTTTATTGAGAGCTGTTCTAAACGTCTGACCGCCTCAGGTGCAGGTGTAAAGATCGTTTCGCCCAAGCATGACGTCCACACGTCTTCGGTGCCAACCGAGGATACCTAGTCTAACGGGCCAGATGCTCATTGGACACGGTGCACCGACGACATAGCCATATTTCCCCAAATGTGTCTCGCGGTGGGATTTGACCCGAGGAAGAGATGGGAATTCGCTCAATCCCGTCCTCGCCTGCCCTGCATACCAAGCTTCTGCATTCCTCGCATGTCATCCAGGGGGCCCATGCAATGTGACGAAGGTTGTGGAGCTTCGGCGTGCGAGTGACCAGTGACCACCTGGGCACAAACTGCCCACGGCCCAATCGCGTCTGTCGTAGCTATTTCGTCACACTGAACCAGATCACCATCTTCCAGCACCCGATTGTGGGGAGAGAGGTAAATACGAGCGTCTGCCGCTTGCCTGGGGGTTGACTTCATTCCGTCCGATTTTCTCCTTCAGTTGCTGTCCATTGCACTTTCTACGCACCATTTCCCAAGTCATGCACAAGCACTGCTTGAGGTAGCAGCAGTCGTTCATACTACATCTTCTTTTCACACATCCGAGCATACCACTCTATCGACCAAAAACTTTCCAAAAATCCAAAACCAGCGATGCATCTCCAACCTCTCTCCTCACTCTCCCTCTCAACCCTCACCACCACCCCCGCCCTCCTCCTCTTCCTCCTCCCACCCCTCCTCTACCTCCTCCACGCAATCCACACCGACTACCGCGCCTTCAAATCCCTCGGCCCCGGCGGCACCCCCCCAACACCAACCGGCTACCTGCGCATCAAACTCCTCAGCCTCTTCGCCCTGCGCTCCCCCTGCACCCCCGCCCCCATCCCCGCCTCCCTGCACCCACAAACCGGCTTCCTCACCACCCCCACCCTCCCCCTGCGCCGCGGCCCCCGGCCCACGGTCGCCGGCATCGCGCCCCACCGCCAAACAACCCAGCACCCCCCAAACTCAGCCATCTTCGACGCTCTGAGCGCGTCGATAAACCAACTCGCCGACGACCCCGCCCACCGTCTCGTCACGGGGACATCCTGCTTCGAGAAGCACGGCCCCGGCCTCTTCAGCACCCGCCCGCTGCGCCGCAGCCTCAACTGCTCGGGCGAGGTGTGCCACGCGCACCCGAGCGACGGCAGCCTGCACCTCACCCTGCACCCGGCGGACGCGAAGGCCGTGATTGAGGCCGGGTGGGGGGAGCGGCACCCGCTGGCGCGGGGCGGGTGGTTGAGCAGGTTTGTGCCTGCCGGGTTTGTCATGGTGTATGCGCCTCGCGATTGGGAGGAGGTGAGGGTTGTGAGGGGGGTGGTGGAGGCGGCGGTTTGGTGGGTGGGGGGAGTGGATGTTGGTGGGGGTGGGGGGAGGAAGATGAGTGCGGAGGAGAGGGGGGAGGGGGGGTGGATGGGTGGGGTTGGGGAGGGGTGAGGGGTTCGTAGATGGTCGGGAGGGGGCGGCGTAAGTGTTGAGACTCCGGACGAGGAAGAGATGGCTATGTTGGACTGGGTGGTAGGCGAGCTTACATCCTTTTGGTGGTGTAGTGGGAGAAGCGGGCGTAGAGGTTGCGAGTTGCAGGTGAGGACAGCATAGAGTATCGTGGAGCGGGAGACTCGACATCGATAGCGCAAGATGAGGGGAAGGCAGTGTTATTAGCGGGCAGCAAACCCCATAATCTGGACTGCACGAAACAGTGCGTATCCATGGAGGGGCAGTGAGAAGACGTTTGAAGCCTGATTCTGGCTCTCTTCTGTGTATTATAGAATCTAGGCCCTCATGTGTTGAGGCTACGGATCACATCTAAGAGCAATATGTTAGCAACGAAACGAAAACAGTACAAGTAGTCCACCACACTTGCCACGAAACAATCCAACCTGGGAGCATCAGAAGCCTCGAGCTTTTCCGTCAAGTCTTCCCATCAGTCCCAGCCTGTACCTAAGGCCACAAACACCCTCCACCCACCTCAGCCCTCTGCTTTCCCAGCGCTCCCATCCCTCACCCAATCCGCAAACTCCTTCCTCTTCGCCTATCCACCGCAGTACACGTCAGCCATGCCTTATTCTCCCATCACACTCCCCTTCCACCCACAAACCCCTCCGCCACAATCCAGCAGCGAACAAGCAACAAATCCCGAAACCGAAGCGAGCATCACTCACCCTAATATCCAAAAACCCCGCCCGATCCTCCAACGCCCGATACGGGTTCCCATTCTCACTCATGCCCCTCTTCCCCACCTTCCCCGCCTTCTCATCCTTTTCGACTTGCCCAGCCCATGTGGACCAGTGGATCGGCTTGAGGGTAGGGCTGCTGAGCACGATGCCGGCGCAGAGCAGCAGGACGGAGAAGAGCGTCTCGAGGGTGATGTCGAGCGGCAGGGAGGATGTTGGAGGAGGAGTTGCTAGGGAGGAGGAGGAGGGCGTTGTGTGGAGCAGGGAGTGTTCGTAGGCGGAGTAAACGCTAGAGGGGGGTGGGTTAGTGGAGAGGAAGGGAAGGGGAGAAGGGGAGGGTGTGGACGTACGCGTGGGAGAGGAGGAGGCCGCCTAGGATGTTGAGGAGGGAGCCGAGGAAGGACATTGTGAGTTTGGACCGCTGGGATTGAATGGGTGCGGAGGGGATGGTTTGGCTGGACTGGAGATGCGGTGCTGTGATGCTGGTTCGGGTGTTCTTCGGAGGAAAGGTTCAGATGCTGGAAAAGTTTCGAGATGCTCGTCATCCCTTCAGCAAAACTCCAATCCGCAACTCGCTGTAAAAAGATTTAGGGACGTGATGGCTGGAATCAAGCGGAAAGAAGTGACTGGCGGGCTGAAGTCAGGCCACGATTCCAAGGCGAAGAAATTGAAGGCGTCGCCGGTTGCCTCGAAGAGCGCAAAGTCTGCGAAACCGTCCAAACTTGAGAAGAAGAAGACACCGAAGAAGCTACCAGCACCCGAGCCCGAGGAGGAAGACGACGTCGTAGAGTCTGATACCACTGAAAACGAGAATGGCTTTTACGGCTTCTCAGCAAAGGACGAGAATGGCAGCGGTGCGTCCGGAGCCGAAAGTGAAGAGGAGGATGGCGGCGTAAACATGGACGGTACAGATGCAGCACCCAAAGCGAATAGCACGAACGCAGAGTCCAAGGCGAGCAGCAAGAAGATCGGCGCAGACGGTGCCTTGAACTGTCAGTCACATCGTTGCGGGTTGTCTCACATGTATTCTAACGAGCTCACAGCAACCTCCTCCAAAGAAGCGCACGCGAAACAGAAAGCCATGGCCAAGGAGCGCAAGGCCGCAAAGCCCAACGCCGACTCGATCGCCCGGTCCAAGAAGATATGGGAGCGGCTGCGCCGGAAGTCGCATGTACCGCTCGACGAGCGGAGGACGTTGGTCAACGAGCTGTTTGAGATCCTCATGGGGAAAGTCAAGGACTTTGTGTTCAAACACGATTCGGTGCGCGTTGTGCAGTGCGCGCTCAAGTACGCGAATATGGAGCAGCGGAAGATGATCGCTAGGGAGTTGAAGGGCGACTACAGGAGCTTGGCTGAGAGCAGATATGCTAAGTTCTTGATTGGGAAGATGCTCGTTGAAGGGTATGCACTGCCTCCGCGATCGCAAGTTGCAGCTGGCTAAACACGTGTGTAGAGGCGATGAGGTTCGAGATATGGTCGTCCCAGAGTTCTATGGTCACGTCCGACGCATGATCAATCACCCCGAAGCATCGTGGATTCTGGACGACATCTACAGAACCGTAGCAACAACACAGCAGAAAGCCATCCTCCTCCGCGAATGGTACGGCCCCGAATTCGCCATCTTCCGGTCGGCCAACCAGTCCGACGCAACGTCGACTCTGTCAGAGATCCTCGCACAATCCCCCGAGAAGCGCAAAACAATCATGAACTACCTCCAGGCCCTCATCAACCAGCTCATTCAAAAGAAGCTCACCGGCTTCACCATGCTCCACGACGCCATGCTGCAATACTTCCTCAACACCAAGCCCGGCACCGAAGAAGCCACCGAATTCCTCGAACTCCTCAAAAACGACGAAGAAGAGGGCCTCGACCTGCTCAAGAACCTCGCCTTCACCAAGTCCGGCTCGCGCGTCGTCTGCCTCGCCCTCGCCTACGCCTCCTCCAAAGACCGGCGGCACATCCTGCGCGCCTACAAGGACGTCGTCGAGCTGCTCGCCTACGACCCGCACGGCCACACCGTCCTCCTCACCGCCTACGACGTCGTCGACGACACCCGCGAGACCAGCACCCGCGTCTTCGCCGAGCTGCTCGGCAAGACGGCCGGCGAGCCGCAGTGGCAGAAGATCCTGGCGCTCGCGACGCATTTGACGGGGCGGGTGGCGCTGCTGTATCCGTTCGCGGGGATGGCGAAGTGGCTGCTTACGGATGCAGACCAGACTTTGTTGAAGGAGGTGGATGAGATTCGCACGACGACGTCGAAGAAGAACCCGGAGACGCGCAGGCTGGAGCTGGTCAAGGCGCTGAGCGGCCCGCTGCTTGCGACCGTTGCGGCGCAGGCGGCGGAACTGGCGACCTCAAGTTTCGGCTGCCAGTTCATCACTGAGGTGCTGCTGGGCGCGGATCCAGAGGCTGATCGGTCCGAGGCCGTGGACGCGGTTGCGGAGCTTGCGGCTGGGGATCCCGGCGCTGAAGACCACATCGCGAATTCCGCGGCTGGTGGGCGCATGCTGAAGACGCTGGTGCAGGGCGGCCGGTTCGATCCCGCGACCAAGACGCTCGTGCAGGTGCAGCCGCCGCTGGGGTTTGCGGAGAAGGTGTGGCCGCGGATGCGGGAGCATGTGGTGCAGTGGGCGACGGGGCCGGGGTCGTTTGTTGTGGTTGCGCTGGTGGAGGCGGAGGCGTTCGAGGGGAGAGAGGAGGTGCTGAAGGCGTTGAGGAAGGAGAAGGGGAGGCTGGAGAAGGCAGGTAGGGAGGAGACGGAGGAGCAGACGGCGAAGAGGGAGGAGAGGGAGAAGGCGGATGCGGAGGAGAAGGAGGGGAAGAAGAAAAAGAAGAAAGCGAAGGCAGACAAAACTGTCGTTGGGAATGCGGGAGCGCGGTTGTTGCTGGAGAAGTTGGGTTAGTATGAGGGGCGTCACGGAAAAGCGGCGAGGAGGGTAGGTAGTGCTGCCCCAATCGACGGCATCAGAAAATCTTTTCGAACAAACTTTCATCTGACAGCTAAGACAACGCTTGTTACAAGAGCCACAGCCTGCATACTATTCAAGTATAGCGGCGTAGACCATCGTAAGTATATAGCAAGATGCGCAACAGACAACGGGAGCTACACCAGCAAGATGGAGCTCGTCCTCTGCCCTCCCACAGACTAGTCCTGCCGTGCTACCATTGCTAACAAAACTATCTCTTGCCTAAGACTGCGACTCGGTCGCAGTCCCTGTCGTAATCTCGAACCTCCGGGAATCCGTAGTCGCCGAAACCGTCAAGATGTCTCCCAGCAGCTTGCGAGGATCTCCAGCGAAGTCGGCTGCGAGCAAGTCCCGAGCTATCTGCTCCTGTCAAGTTGTCAGCTCATGCTTTGTGGAAACATGGCACGACCGGAGCTTTACCGCATCTTCAAGCTCCGCCGCTTCAGCCTCCGGCATCACTGCGCATGCTGCGACTAGATCCTCGCCCCTGGCGGATAACAGTATGAGTTCTTCTGCGCGCTTGACGATTTCTGGGGCGATTCCGTTCATGGCAGCACAGCTAAGCACCATCAGAAGGTACTGCATAAAAGAAAAACTGGAGATGATTCTTACACAGTGCCGAAAGATGACACGCTGCGCCCTTCACGGAAGCTGGAATAACAAGCTGGTCAGTAACTCTCACACAGAGCCATGCGGTGTCACGAGCGTACTTGTAGAGGTAAGTAATCTGATTTTCCGCTTGGGAAGCCTGAGCGTCAACTCGCACTTCCATATGCCCAAAACTCAACGACGGCCGCGGCTTGAGGAACCCGCTCTCGAAGACCTCTTTGGTCTTGTCAGCGTCAACACCTGAGTGAGATACTACATCCAATATACCATGGAAATGCGTGGCACCGACTACTTTGGGGCATTCTCTGTTGAGACTGAGCAGGTACTCAAACACGCCACATGCCAGGCCGGCACCATCTATGGTCTCATTAGCACAACGGCGCTGACGAAAATGAACCAGTCGACCCACCGCTCGACTCTGTACCCTTTCCAAACTCGTCGATGACAAGGAGGCTTCGACGTGTCGCAAGATCCAGGGCCATCGATATCTGCTGCAGATCGATCATGAACGCGCTTTGTATCTGCTACTGTAAGCCCTTTTCTCCCGCAGAGCGGGTTAGCAGTACCTTCGAGACAGTTTCTCGGGTGGAGATACGAGTCAAGATCTTGTCTGTCAAGCCGATCTTCGCACTCTCTGCGGGCACGAAGCTGACAGTGTCAGACGTCTGCCTGCCTGCTCCGATAGAAACACTTATCCTAGCTTACCTGCCAACATGTGCCATGTACACAATCAAGGCTACCTGTTTCAGGTACACACTCTTGCCTGAGTAGTTTGGTCCTGTTAGGATGAGCATACTCGGTCCGATTGCACCTTCTTCTCCGGTTCTGATAGTGGAGCATTCATTTGGCAAGGTCTGTGAGGTTCGTTCTGCCGTTGACTCGGTATTGACGAGGTTGTCGCCCTCACCACCGACAAGGTAAGTATCGTTGGCGACATAGGACGGCACAGTAAGCTCTTGTAATGGATGCCTGAACGGTGTTAAGAGAAGAATTTAAGGATGAAACATCTGACAAACCGGCCGCCCTCTATCCGTATGATGTTCTGCTCAGTCATACGCGGCTTGACGAACTTGTACTGCTTTGCACCTTGAGCAAGAGCGAGGAGACTGTGCGAAGGATGTCAACAGCGAAGAGATCTGTGCATGTACTTTTGCATACCTGTCAAGCTCTCCACAGATATCGGAAGCTGCGATTAGTAGTTCTTCGTACTCTAACACACTCTGCGCAAGCTCGTGAATGATCTCAATCTCCTTGTCTGTAAGACAGAGCGACAGACGTAAGCAGACGCTTGTGCTGACCACATTAGTGTTCTGACTCACCACAAATCGAACCGTACAGGTCGCCGAAGTGGTCGTCCATTTCCGACACTTCTCTGTTCTTGTAGTATACTACTTGTCTAAAAAGACGAACATGAGCAAAGAACAATCTTTAGACGGATGAGCAACTAGGCATACTCAGTGTTGAACATGCGCTCCCACGGATCCGCAATGCCGCCTTCATACGGAACCCGTCCAGACTCTGCATCCATTGGCATTGCAATCAGGAAGCCAATCTGCGGAAAGAAGATGACGGAGAATTCGTTAGGCAAATCTATCGGAACTCTTTGCGCGATATGTCGTGCGACTGTCCCCATGAGATCTTCGATACCATTGTAGGTACGCTTCATGTTATCGAGCTCGTCGTTCACGTCGGGCAGTACGACCGCTCGATGCTGCGCTGCGGACTCTTCAAAGTCAACCTTGTCAAGCTTGTTATTGTAGGGTTCATCTTGAGGCGAGCAAGGTCATACGAACCACTTCGCTGATCTTCCTGCCTACTTGGGCCAGATGGTAGCCTTCGAACTTTTCCACAATCTGAACTGTGTCAGTTGTGAGGAGTGGGAGGAGACAACACTCCGCTTACTCTGTTCCTGATGGCCAATCTTTCCGCTCCATTGACTTCCTGGAAAGTATCCTTGATCTTCAGTGCATGGAAGACAAACTATGATGGCATGAGTATCACAACGGCTTCAGATGAATAGTCAGACGGGACTCTACAACTTACCTGACGGATCGTCACCCAGACACCGCGCGCAATACCTCCGCCTTTATTAGAGCCCGCACTGACGCCCTTGCGCAAGTTGATCAGTACTACGCGGATGTTCTTCACCGGCGTGAGGTTCTTCCGCAGTGTGTCCAGATGGACTGCGTTATCTGGGCGCATGAATACACCGATAGTGTCTAGACGCTCGTCGATAACCGAAATGTTCAAGCTGGGCCGAAGGAAGTATTGGCGCAGGAGGAACTTGCCTTGCGGAGTCCGAGCGAAGAAGTGGAACAGACCGTATACGGACAGGCCTTCTTTTGAGCCTGAGGTGGCTTTTGTAGGCCCCTGATTGTGTGAATGAGGGTGCGACTCGGACTGGATGATTTGAAGTGATGACAGCGTATCGCCGCTGATAAACCTTGGGACCGTTAGCACAGACAGGTGCTGACTATGTTCATAGGACATTGAAGGGCTCACATAGTTCCGTCGAGCGAGAACATCTCCACCGTCGAGACGCGAAAGAAAGAGCTGGCCGCCTCGTCGCCTGGAAGGTACGAAGCGGCTCTCCTCCGTTGCAGATAGGACAGGACAGCACCGGCACACCCGACCTTTGTGAATCAGACGAGTTGTGGCAGTTGAGATATATTACTTACAGTAAGCCGGCTCTCAACATCGATCCAACAGGACAATCTCAACAGCCGTCCCTGACGCCCAGAGAACCCTCCTTCTCCATCCTCTTCATACTCATCAATCGCTAGGACGTCTCCAGGCACTACAAAAGTGACCTGCGGACCAACATCCAATCCAATCCTCAGGTTCACGAGTTTGTTCTTTGCAGCTTCATAACTAAACTCTGACGACGGCCGTACTTCCAGATTGTACGGGAGGCGGAACTGATCAGCTTGCAAAGAGCCTGGTGTCAATACTTTTGGTACCGTACGAAGAGCGATGCACTCACATGTCCCATCCTCATCCCCTCTCCCCCTCGCCTCCGGATCCAACCTATCGATCAGCGTGTCATCCGCGCGGGTCGACACCAGAATGACAGTGGGGTCGATATACAACTTCAAAGCATCAACAACATCCACCCCGCCCAATTTCACATCCTCCATAAAGCACAGCTTCTCCTCCCTCGCGACATAGTACGCGCACCCAACCGTGCCGTTCCGGCCTCTGATGTCGACAGCCATGACCACCTCATTCAGCGCGTCTGCATCGGGGTCCACCTCACCGTCATCTGCGTCAGGCGGGCCCTCGTTAGCCGTGACAGCGCGTTCGGAATGGCCGGGCGCGATGATCTGGACGTTGCGACGAGTTGGCTGTGGCGTAGATGGCGATTGTGTTGAGCGCTGGACTGAGGTCAGGCGGCTGCGGCTCGTATAGGATGGTGAGGTGGAGGTGGTGCGTCTCCTCTTTGATGCATTCCCGAACAACATGCTGTGAAGGTTGGGATGATTGCGGATCGATCGAGCTAGAGATTTGATGGAGGAGTGGTGGTGGATGGAGAGGTCCGACGCGACGTGTTGCGAACCAAGGAAAGGGGTTCATCGTGCACCCAACGTCAACTCTCAGATAGCAAGATACCGTTCAAAATATTCAACTAGACTGAGTAAACAACTCGTAATAGAAGCAGAAAAGATGCATCACATCAACAGGCTTGAGGATAAAGATTCCAACATATATTAATCTTACATTCTGAGTATGACGTCCAACCTACGAGGCAGACCTTGTGGTATCAGTGGATTACGAAAAATGTACAAACCTGAGACCAGGCTTTCCTGAGGGTATTCCTCCCCACAATCTGAGTTGAGTCTTTCCTACAACAAGAGTTGAGTGACTCGACCCATCCCGCTCAAACGGTCTGCTATGCATTCCCATATGATACAGTAAATCCAACATGCTATACAACATCAAACATATTCGTGACTCATTCATTAACCTTACGAGGACCCAGGCACCACCTCCAAGCCCTGATCATCCTCCTTGATGACTACCTTCGCCACATCTCCGCTCTTGATTTCTCCACGGATGATCTTGTCCGCCAGGTGATTGCCAATCTGCTTCGCGATCAAACGGTTGAGCGGACGAGCACCGTAGCGCGGATCATAGCCCTTGTCGCACAGCCAGTCCTTCACCTCTTCCGAGACCTGCAGTGTGATCCGACGATCATCAAGCCGTCCCTGAAGCTCTTTCAGCCGGATGCCTACGATATCTCGCAGGGCCTCCTTCGACAGTCGGCGGAATATGATGAACTCGTCCAGACGGTTGAGAAATTCTGGCGGATAGTGCGAAGCGACAACGTCCATGACTTCTTTCTTGACGTTGGAGTCAATCTCGCCGCTGTCGTTGATCTGGTTGGAATCACTGACGATGATCTCAGCGCCAAGGTTCGAGGTGAGAACGATAATGGTGTTGCGGAAGTCAACCTTGTGGCCCTGGGCGTCGGTGAGAAAGCCCTCGTCGAGGACTTGAAGGAGTAGTGCGGATATGTCTCGGTGTGCCTTTTCAAACTCGTCGAAGAGCAGCACCGCGTAAGGCTTACGCCGCACCGCTTCGGTCAGCTGGCCCGCGTCTTCGTAGCCTACGTATCCGGCGGGACTACCGATCAGCCTGCTGATGGTATGCTTCTCTTGGAACTCGCTCATGTCGAACCGGATTACGGCGCTCTCGGTGGAGAACAGGAAGCCGGCCATCTTCTTACATAGCTCGGTCTTACCAACACCTGTAGGTCCCAGGAACATGAAGCTTGCGAGGGGTCGGTTCTCACCGCTGAGGCCGGCTCGTTGCATACGGACGGCATTGGCAACGGCGCTTAAAGCCTCATCTTGGCCTTTGACGTACTGACGAAGTGTGTCCTCCATATGGATGAGTTTCTCGACTTCGCCTGACATCAGCTTGGTCACAGGTATACCGGTGGTTCGGCTGACAACGCTCGCGATATCGTCAGCGGTGACTGAGTCGTGCAGTAGCGATCCCGCGGTGCGGTCCTGGCCTTCCTGTGGCAGTTTCTGCTGCAAGGAAGGTATCGTGGCGTATCTCAGTTCACTGGCCTTGGCGAAGTTTCCTTCTCGCTGCGCTTGCTCCAGCTCGACCCTCGCCTTCTCGAGACTCTCTTTGACGTTCTTGATCTCATCGAGCTCCGCGCGTTCCTTGTTCCAGGCCTCGCTCAACTTAGCGACCTCTTCTTGCTTGGCCTTCAGTATCTCCTCAAGCTTCTCTCGTCGCTCTCTGCTAGCGACATCGGTCTCTTTGCGCAAAGACTCGAGCTCAATCTGAATAGTCATGATCTGGCGATCAAGCTCTTGTATAGCATCCGGCTTGCTCTCTTGCTGCAAGCGGAGCGCGCTGGCAGCCTCGTCAACAAGGTCGATAGCCTTGTCTGGCAGGAAACGGTCGGTGATATATCTGTTCGAATAGGTTGCAGCGGCAACAAGCGCACCGTCGGTGATCCGGACTCCGTGGTGGACTTCGTACTTTTCCTTGATACCACGCAGAATGGAGATCGTATCCTGTACGCTCGGTTCGCCAACTAGGATGGGTTGGAATCTGCGAGCCAGCGCGGCATCCTTCTCGATTGTCCTGTACTCGTTCAGTGTGGTAGCACCGCAGCACTGCAGCTCACCACGAGCCAGCGCCGGCTTGAGCAAGTTGCTGGCGTCAATGCTGCCCTCGGCCTTGCCCAAGCCTAACAACGTATGGAGCTCATCGATGAAAAGTATCACGCCACCCTTCGCGTCTTCCACCTCTTTCAGCACCTTCTTTAACCGCTCCTCGAAGTCGCCTCTGAACTTGGCTCCGGCAATCAACGAACCCAAATCCAGTGCAATGACTCTCTTGCCTTTGAT
>JAKLMF010000293.1:0-19983 GCA_022813555.1 Botryosphaeria agaves | reverse complement strand
GTTGATGGGCTTCTTATGGGGCTATCGTACCGTTGTTGTATTTTAGAGGCATGGTGGTGCCTGTTGCAATTATAAATGTGGAGATCCAGATGATGATGCTTGCTTTTAATGCGCGTAATGTGCAACCGTGAAAGAGACTATTCAGAGAAACAACTGTTCAGAGAAACAACAGTCCCTTCGAAATGATGTTTAAAAATAGTGGGAATCGTGAAGGCTACGGCATTGTACCCAATTCATGCTTGCTTGGCGTTTTATGAAACGCACGAAGGATTCTGGCCAATTTAACCAGGTAGCTCACCGTGGCTGTGCGTGCATCACAATGTCAGAGCTCTTCCATAGTCGCATCTTTGAAAGTTTCGTGGTTGTAAAAGCAGGGATCCGTAGTCCATTGTGTTTAACGTTGCGATGTGGACAGTAGATGGAGAGATGGAGGGGGGGAGTCCCCAGCCATCAGGAACATCCCCAAGCCTTCGTATGCTCGACATAATGTTTTGAATTCCTGTGGATCCCACCAGGCCTCAATTGTACTGAAGTCCTACACTAGAAACCGAAGACAGAGTTTGGTGAACATAGAGCGATAATCAACAGGGCCTGCCCGACCCGTCTCTGATCTTAAGATATGATAGACGGATACATGTTGAACCAGAATATGAGGTCGCAGATACTAACAAGCTCGCCGGACATCCTTACCGTTGCACATAAAACCCGATTCCTAGATCAAGGTCCGTTTGCGCTGGGAGTAATCAAGCTGTTCGCGTGAGGGTATAAATACCCCGACTTTCACAGAGTCACGGTACGGTGTTTGCGGCATGCTCACGAAAAATCTCATGTCGTGCAATTGGAGTTGGAGCGCGAAGCCCGCCATGTCGTCTCCTCGACCGGACGAAGAGCACGGTCGTTGACTCTCCGGATGGACTCCACATGGAGACGTTTAAGCTCGGGCTATCTCGGGCACGATGTGGGCTGGAGAACGTTTTGGACCCTGAGATCTTGGCGTGCGCAACATGTTTGCATCAATGGGGCTCAACGCTTCTCACCTAGGTACTTCCGTTAGTTGTGGTGAATATCACCCGTGAGTGCCCCATGGCTGACCACTTCACAGTAGTCTCGCCCTGGTGGCCTTCTTGTTCTTCACGGCAAACACCCGATTGACAGGATTTGGTGTTGGCTTGTGACTGGATATCCCATATAACACATTCCCAACTCCCACATAAAGAGAACGACTCAGAAACACCATTGATCACGCCAGAACTATCCTGATAAGTTCAGAGCAATCATGGCTACCATGGTCGGTACTGCTATCGAAACGAGCAACGTCGCTCCGGAGAGGGATCCAAAGGTTGAGAGCCCTTCAGAGAGGCATCGCCAAGTGGAGGATGACCCCGAACATATCTCGGATGCCTCAGTGGCCAGCACGGCATCTTCAAGGAGCGGGAGGAAGAAGTACAAACATATCTTCGCCGTACACTCAAGTCCGAAGACGTCTTGTTTGAGCTCCGACTCTACGAAAACGCCAAGCTTCGCGGGCTTCAGAAACCTATTGGTGCTTGTCCTAGGTACGTGATCTCAGTTTGGACGCAGAAACTGGGTGTACTAACTAAGAGCTTAGTTGTGTCCAACCTACGGTTGATGATCGAGAACTTCAGAAAGGTAAGCAGAGCACATACATACTCGTAAACTGGTGCTGACTCTTCCCTCCAGTATGGAGTCCTTATCTGCCTACGATGCCACGACTACCGAAGACAGGACATCATCTACGGTTCCATCCTCTATCTCCTCGTGCCCTGTCATCTCTTCGTCGCCTACGTAATCGAGCTAGCAGCAGCACAGCAGGCCAAGGGCGCAATAGCTCGGATGAAGAAGGCAGACTCAACGGACAGCACAGCAGCCGAACGTGAACTGGAAACCAAAAGCTTCCGGCGAACATGGCGCCTAATCGCCCTAGCCCACGGCATCAACGCAACCTTGAACCTCATCATCGCAACAACGGTCGTCTACAGCTACATCCACCACCCCGGCATCGGCACGCTCTGCGAGCTCCACGCCGTCATCGTCTGGCTCAAGACCTGCTCCTACGCCTTCACAAACCGCGACCTCCGGCACGCCCTCCTCTCCCCACCAATCGCAGACGCAGTGCCGCAGCTGTACAAGGAATGCCCCTACCCGCGCAACATCACCCTGAGGAACCTGACGTATTTCTGGTGGGCCCCAACACTAGTATACCAGCCCGTGTACCCCCGCACCTCCCACATCCGCTGGGGTTTCGTAGTAAAGCGCCTCCTCGAAGTCGTGGGGCTCAGCATCGCCATCTGGGTCGCCTCCGCGCAGTACGCAGCGCCCCTCCTGCAAAACTCGCTCGACAAGATCTCCACGCTGGACATCCCCTCCATCCTCGAGCGGCTGATGAAGCTGTCCACCATCTCCCTGTTCTGCTGGCTCGCTGGGTTCTTCGCGCTGTTCCAGTCGTTCCTGAATGCGCTGGCCGAGGTCATGAGGTTTGGGGATCGCGAGTTCTACACCGAGTGGTGGAATGTGAGTAGTATTCGGAAGTATTGGACCACGTGGAATAAGCCGGTGTACCACTTTATGAAGCGGCATATTTATATGCCGTTGGTGGGGAGGGGAGTACCGCCGCCGGTCGCGCAGGTGGTGGTGTTTTTGTTTTCGGGGGTGCTGCATGAGTTGCTGGTGGGGGTGCCGACGCATAATATCATTGGTATGTGTTTTCTGCCATTTGCTGGGCTTGATCAATACTAATCATAAGCACAGGCGTGGCGTTCGCGGGCATGGTCTTCCAGCTGCCGCTTATCGCTATTACTGATCCGTTGGTGAAGATGAAGAGCCGGAGTGGGAAGGTCATGGGAAATGTTATCTTCTGGGTTAGCTTCTGTCTTGTGGGCCAGCCGTTGGCGGCGTTAATGTACTTCTTTGCGTGGCAGGCCAAGTATGGGAGTGTCAGCAAGCCGCATCTGTGGTAGGATCGACAGGCATTCATCCGGCTGCGTTTTTGTTTGGATGTATGTTGGGTTTAGATAGAATCTACAACATACTTTGATCATATTCCGACTACGCTGCTGGGCAGATTTTGAACGTCTTCACGTGCATACGAGACTGTACTTGGGGGTTAGTGCTGGCCAGCTCTCATGCAGCCAGAACTTGGCGCTCGTGTACGAAACTATAAATGGAACACCTCATCCACCAAATCCTGCATGTAAGTTGTGTGCTGACTTACACAGAATATACTGCTATGTACTTGTGAATGTGCGTCTTTGCAGCAAAATCTACCCTTGCAACTTCTTGATAATAGCTTCGTATCTCTCATCTCGCTCATTGCACTGCGCCTTACTGCGTACATCGGTCCCAATATCTCTACTCTGATTTCCACACTTTCATGACCTATCACATGAATTGACTCTTCGCCGTGCGTTCGGCTTTGTCTCCTCAGTTTTTCAGCCACGTCAACTACATCTTCCATACCATACCCTCAGAATGAGTTTCGGCTTCAGTCTCGGCGACGTCGTGACCTGCAGCAAACTCGCCGTCTCCGCCTACACGGCCCTCAAAAGCGCCCGCGAAGACTTCGAAGGCCTGACCCTCGAGCTCCTCAGCCTCAACACCACCCTCAAAGCCCTCGCCGAGGAAGCAACCTCCCCGGACTCAATCATCAACCTAGCGACCCTGCAGCGGCAAAAGAGCCTCCAGGAACTGCTGGAAAATTGCAAGAATGGCCTCTTGGACTTGGATAGGCTGGTTGCGAGATACCCGTCGCTTGGCAGCGGGGACAAGCAGAAGATTGTTGAGAGGATCAGGTTTGCGGCCAGGAGTAAGCAGGCGCCGAGGGATAAGCTGGCGATTCACACGGCGAGCATCAACATATTCCTCACATCATTGACGCATAGCTCGCTTGGGCGGCTCGAGTTGCAGCTCAAGCGGGCGCTGCGGGGTGCCGTAGCTGGGGCGTCCGAGGTGAATGCGTTTCGTAGTGATGTTGAGGATGGGTTTGATGGGGCGTGGCATGCTATTGGGCGAGATTTGGCGCTTGAGGGCATTACGGAGAGGCAGGTTGTGCAGTATCAGGAGCATGTCAAGAGTTATTTGAGATATCTTATCGGAGGGGGGGAACCGGTGCGACAGATGAGAGTCACACGGAGCGAAAGGATTGTCGCGGTGAGGGAGCGGGCTCCCGATAATGCCATTAGGAAGGCAATACAAGTGAGTGAGAGGAAGACACTAGAGATGGAAAAGGTCAATGAGGTCGCATTGAGGGCAAAGGATGAACAGGATTATGGCGCGGCTAGGAAGGCGGCAGAAGCTGAGGCGGCGAAGCTCGCGGAAGCAGCCAAGAAAGCGGGGGACGGATCGGCAGGTGGCTATGAAAAAGAGAGGCAGAAAAGACTAAAGGAAGAACTCCTGAGAAAAGTTAAAGAAGAAGAAGAATTGAGAGCAAAAGAAGAGGTCACAGAAAGGCTGCTACGTCAAATCCCTCCAAAAACTACTCACCAAGCCGGAGTGCCTCCTTCGGACGAAGCCGACGATGCTTATGAGCGTTCGTACAAGGGTATATCTCCCGCTCGTAGGGGATCCAGTAAAGGATCCGGTGACCTACGGAGGCAACGCCGGAAGGAGCGCAGCGGATCGGAGTCGGCAAAAGGAGCGAAGAAAGACGACCAGCTGTTGCGTCCTGTGGGTGTTATCAGAAAGAAATCTGACAACGTCAACGAACTCATGGGGCTTCTTGACCACATGTTCGATCTTGACCACCACGCCGTTGCAGCAGAAGCGATCGATCTATCAGAGCCTCTGGAATCGCCGATTGATAGCCTCATTTCTGACTATGAGACGAGCTCTGAGGAGGACATGCCACTACCCGTTCAAGGTGTGAGAGGACAGGTCTTCAACCCGGACTCTGGACAGATGGAAGGGACGGAGAATCATCTCCAGACTACCAGTTACAACGATGTAATGGAGACCTACCACGAGGCCAGAGAGAAGCTTCGAAGCTTGGTCGCAAAAGGCAAAATAGCTGAACGCAGCGGCAACGCCGAACGAGTCTCAGACCTCCAACTACACGTGATTCCCGAGGTGATACAACGCATGCGGGACGTCGGAGCAGTGACCGTGACCTGCGACGCGTGTGACTGGAGCATCGACGACATTCACCTCCACTGTCGCGTCTGTGACAGTGGTGACTATGACCTCTGTGAGGACTGCTATCAGTCTGGGAAGAGATGTGACGGGAAGGGACACTTGCTTGTTAGATGCTCTGCTGTGGAGCAATCGGAAAACAAGATTTGGGAGAGGCACCCGCATTCGGACAGCATTCTTGATCCTCAGTATCGTTGGATTCGATGAGAGGCGGAAGTTGTATATTTGAGAAGCAGGTTTGAGGAAGACATTATGGCAAAACACGTTCATACCCACCAAATCCACTTCACCAGAACCGTGGGACACCGCACAAGCAACAGCTTCCACCACCACCACCCAGCTCTTCCCGCAAAGCACAACTCCCAAGCACCTGCCAAACATCCCACGAGTTCCTCAACCCAGCTCATATCCTTCCCTCCCTCCTCAACCCCTCATACAACGCCCAAGCCGCCAACGTCTTCCCGTCCCTCGCCCCCTCCCTCCACAACTCCTTAAGCGGCACAAGCTTCAGCGTAATCTTCTCCCCCTCCTCCCTCAGCCCCGTCAACTTCCCCTGCCACTCCTGCAATGTGTCCCTGGGCACGCGCTTCTGCCACAGAAACAGCGGGATGAACTCATCGCTCCCCCCAGGACTCGGGTACGTCGCTTTTTGTAGCCTCTCACCAGCTTCTTGGGGCGCGTCTTGGGAGGAGGAGAGAGTGAGTTCGTGCATGTTGATGAGGTCTGATTCGGGTATCTTGAGGCCGGTCTCTTCTTCAATTTCTTTGGCGGCGCCGCCGGAGAAGGTGCCGCTGTCGTCGAGCATGCCGGCCGGGAGCTCGGGCATGGAGAGCGAGCCGGCGGGGATGCGGGGTTGCAGGGCGAGGATGACGTGTTTGTCGTCCTCGGAGCCTTCTTCTACATCATCTGGCTGGAGGACGAGCTGTGGGTCGCATTGTGTTAGTTTGGTGTTGTAAGTTTAGGTAAGGTCGGGAGTGGGGAGCGGAGCGGGGGGGGGAGAGTACCATCATGCCCACGCTGCCGCCGCGCAGGAAGACGGAGCCGGGCAGCTTCTCGCCGTCGTCGTTCGAGACTTCGGCTTGAAGCTTTATGAAGCCAATGCGGCTGCCGCCGAAGAAGTCCACGGATTGGATGTCGATTTTGCGGAGCTTGTAAGGCGACTCGTGGAAGGTGTGGTCTTTGTTCTGTTGGGTGGAGAGGGAGTGCTGCAGCGTGGATATCCAGGTCTTGAAGGCGGGGAAGGAGAGCAATTGTTCTTTAGAGAGATCTTGAGTGAGATGCACTGGGCATTCGGGAGAGGAGTTAGGGAGGGTGAAGGTGGACATGGCTGCTTTTGCTGTGGTGTGGAAGGAGAGGCCAGTGATATGTTGGGTTGTCAGCCGTAGTCGTGAGAGCATGGAGTTAGTATGGAGGGTTCTGATACAATCGTGTCTCCCATTGACGGCGAGATAGCATCTATTGTTGACGATGACGTCCCCCGTTTCTGTGCCATTGGCATCTGAATGCTGATATATACGCCGTCGTTCTCGACGATACCGATGATGGGCCCCGACCTTCTTCGCCGCAAGGGCCCGCATCTCGCCCCCAGCTTTTGGCAGTCCGCAGGGCTGAATCTTTGTACGCCAAACAAGCTCTTTATTAACATCTGGGATCCCCAACCTCACACTCACGCTTGACAGGTAGTACTCGGAGAGAGCCCATTCAGCAGATTGATCCCGCCAATTCTGTCAATCCTACACCCGAACAATGGGCACCCTTACGGCAGATATTCCTAGACTTGCAGAGCATTGCCCTCATAAGCTGCCTACTTCCTGCAGATTGACAGCAACGCCTAAGTGCTGTGCATGTCAAGACAAGAGACCGCATTCGGCTTCATACTTGGTGTACATAGACGGGGTTGGACTGGTGCGGAGAGGTACCCGGTGGCAAAGCTATTGCTGGTTTTGCAAAGGTACAAGCAACTCGTAAGAGCTAGGGTTTGAGGATGTTTGGACAGATGTATATGGGAAGGCAGTGGCGCCACTAAGGACAAGGCCAATACTAGGCATCGAATCACCGAACGACCCAGAACTGCTATCAATCACTCCACTACGGCCTTCCCGTATACTCTGCCCGTACATCTTTCGAACCACGCCCTTCTGGCCTCGGCATACATGGAGACTGACACGGCACTCCACAGTATTCTGGGACAACAGAGTCGCTGCAGCAGACCCACCACTACGACCGCAAGACACACGAATACCCGAGGTGCCAGACCTATCAGACTTCCTAGAGAGATGGTTTGAATTTCATCAGGGCTACAGGACAGTGACGCACGAAGATGGATCTCAGCAGAGGATAGCAGTCGTCGGCGAACCCTTCAATGACGTCTCTCCCGGACAATTACCCAGGACCCTAGATGAGCTGCGCACTGGCTTGCGAAGTGATGCCGCAAACAGACGTTCCTCCCGCACAACTGCCGCCGTACCAGCAAGCAACAACGAATCAGAAGTATCACTGGAAGACACACTCGACGAGCTCCTCGACGAAGCCCAGGTCGAAGCGCCCGCCCCCAGCAACAGCACCGCCACAACCCGCCCTCGCCAACCACACCCGCCAGCAACACCTCAAGACCTCGACCAGCGCCTCTCCTCAGCCCGCGCCCAACTCCACGAAGCCACCTTCACCCGCCACCGCGCCGCCGCCGACCTCGAAGCCGCCTCCAACGAGCTCCGCGTCGCCCGCGAGCGCCTGCAGCGTCTCGAGCGCCAGAAGCGCACCGCAGAGAACTACGCCCGCGTCTTCGGCACGCGCGAGGACATCGAGCGCGCCGGCGAGAGCTACGAGTCCCCTATCGGCGGCATGTTCACAAGGGCCTGGGGCCGGTACAGCGTCGCGGAGGCGTCGAGGCGGGAGGGGACGGCGCTGCCACAGGGGGACCCGTGGTTCGTGGCCAGGGGCGGCGCGGGTGCGGGTGGTGCGGGACGGCCGCAGCAGGGGGAGGAAGCGGGATTGCAGCGGGCGCTGCTGGAGTCGTTGCAGGGGCGGCCGGCTTCCCTGCCTGCCGCTGCTGCTGCTGCTGCGACGGGGCAGGGACAGACTGCTGCAGGCGCGCCGGAGGAGGGTGCGGTGATGGGGCTGGATGGCGATGCCAGCCGCCCGCCGCCGAAGACGGAGGCGGAGATGACGGTTGTGCTGGCTTGTCGGATTTGCTATGCGCAGCTGGCGGATACGGTCGTGCTGCCTTGTGGGCATTTGGCGATGTGCGAGTGGTGTGCGGATCAGACGGTGCCGGTTATGACGGGGGATCGGACGAGGCCGAGGGGGAGGGTGAGTTGTCCGGTTTGTAGGACGAGGGTTACTATGAGGAGACGGGTGAGTGGTCGTTGTTGTGTGTTTGGGATGGGTGAAGTGGTGCTGACGGTGTGGACAGCTTAAGATTTATAGGGCGTGAGCGACGTTGCGACGTTGACTCGGGTGCCTTTCAGCATGGCCGACGCTGGCTGGCATGGGCGTTATGTTGATTGTTGACGGCTTTCGGGGGGCAACAGCTCTAGAAGGGTGGTTCACGTCGTAGACGGGTCTCGTATAACTCTGGCTTAGCCTCCGTGAGGCAACTAGACTGGGTCTCAGGCTTTCTAGTCCCTACCTGACGATATTTGTGAGTACATAGCTCTATGTAACTCAGATTCCGATCCCGATGCCTACTCGAATCCAAGAGCATCACTGCGACAAATCTCTCCACTCAACTACCGCCCCTGCAGCCTCCTCATCCTCTCCTCCGCCGCCCTCGCCCTCCTCTCCCTCTCCAACCTCGCCCTCATCTCCGGCGTCATCCCCCTCCCCTCCTCCTCCCTCTTCTCACTAGCCGTCTTCTCCGGCACCCCCAGCGCCCTCCCCTTCCCCACCCTCCTCTCCCTCCGCTCCGCCTCCACCCTCTCACTCTCCTCCCTCAACCTCATCATCTCCATCTCCCTCCTCCCCTTCTCTCTAACCTCCTCCTCCGCCCTCTCCCTCCGCTCCCTCTCCTCCATCTCCTCCCTCTTCAACGGCGCCGGCACCCCCGCCTCCCCCCACCCCCACGCCGCCTCCCCAAGCTCGTGCCGCGCAACCCGGAACGCATCCCTCGTCGCGCGGTCCCCAGCAAGCTCGAACGCCGTCTTGCCCTCCCCGTTATGCACCCCCGGGTCCGCCCCAGCTTTCGTCAGCAGGGCGAGCACGACGACCGGGCTGTTCAGGCTGGCGGCCAGGTGCAGCGGCGTCGGGGTGTGGTGGTGCTGGGGCGCATTCTCGGGGACGAAATGGAAGTTGGGGGAAAGGCTGTTGGCGGTGAGGTAGGAGAGCAGGGCGGGTGCTTTGGAGCGCCGGATTAGCGAGGTTAGTTGCGTGGTGTGGAGGAGGGCTGCCTCGTCCTCTTTCGATTGTTGAGATCTGGGGGGTTTGGAGGGCGTGGGGGCGCGTGGGGTGGTTGGGTGGGACTCTGCTGCTGCTGCTGCGGCGGCGGCGGCTAATGCGGCTTCATCGACGCGGCTGATTTTCACGCGGGTCAGCTCGACGAAGGAGCGCATGAGTTCGGCTTGCGTGGCGCGCCGGGTGCTGAAGGGGAAGCCGCGGTTGCGGGAGTCGTTCTGGCGAAGGACTTGGCCTTCGTAGGGGCCAAACAGCGTGCGCCGGTTTGTGCTGCCGGTGGCGCGGATAAAGAGGAGCTCGGCGGTGTCGATCATGGGCTTCCATTCTGAGAGGAGGTCGCGCACCTCGTTGGTGAGTGCGGCTTCGTTGTACCGACGCAGTGAGGAGCCGGCGGAGTGGGCGGCGCCTTTAGATGCGTCGTTGGCGGATTGCGAACCGCCTTGTTTCCGGCGAGTGGTGTATCTGTGGAAGGTCTTGTGTGCGATGACGGTGGCTTGACGCTCGTCGACGCCAGTATGCTTCTTGCCGACTTTTGGGGCTAGAGCAACTACCATCGCTGCGAAGTGGCCACCGCCTATCATGCAGAGGAAGTATTGAGGCCCGATGTGTGTGCGTGGTAATGGTACGCCTCCGGTGTCTTCTTGTATTGCTGCCTTGTCGGCTGGGGACGCTGGTGGTAGCTGCTTTCGCCGAATTGCGTCTGTTATATGCGATTCCTCCTCTTGCTCAGCATCGGTGAAGATCGCACGGTATACGCCCAGAGAAACCTCTTTAGGCAATGCTGGTGTGGAAAACCATAGCAATGGAGGCTTGCCAGACCCGCGCTTCCGCTTCTTGGTAGTAAAATCCTCCCCACCTGGGTCTGCGATCTTTGCTTGTTTCTTGAGCAGCGCACTTAGAGTGGTGTCTTTTCCTCGCGTCCCATTTGCCTGGCCATCCTCATCCTCACTGTCGCTGTCGGTGGAGTCCGAGCCGGATATGCTCTCGTCCAAGTCTATACGCAGTCAGCCCATACTCATCAAGATGCGCAGTCAGATGACGCACCGCCGACTAGACGTTCGAAGTCTGCTTCCCCGACCGGACTTAATCCTTTCAGCTTCTGCTTGAGGTTGTATCCGTGCAAATCCGATCTGACATGGCTCCGCTGCTCTTGTAAGTTTGAGAATGTAAGGCCGCACAAGTTGCAGGAGGTCGCTGTCGCCGGTACTGCATCCGTGGTATCTGGTCGGTCAAGGGATCTGGGTGAGGGAGTGGTCTCCGGTATCGCATCATGGCGGGCAGGCTGATCTTTGGGCGTTAGGGTCGAGAGGATCTCTTCGGGGAGGTCGAAGACTAAACTCTACTATCAGTATATAGTTGCTACCGAGGTTCGAGGTGTGGCTGACTGTATAGAGGGCGTTGCAGCAGCCGCTCGCCTTGTAGGGCCATTTTGGACGGAGTATCACTTTCTAGACGTACCGCTGGTACGAGGGAGGCGAGCAGCGGTGTTGGGTTGCCAACGTCATTGACACTGAGTCATTCGAACGGAATGGTGCAAATGCGCGATTCATGTGGGCAAAGGCCTGGTTTGTGGTGAAAACATCCCCAAGCCCAGCACGCTGGGTACACTAGACAACATCATTTTTCCCAGTCACCCGGTCTCTGCAACACCCGTTGCGCCCACACCGGAGAGGTGGTACAACACTGGGAGGGAAGCGTTGGGGGTGGTGCTTGGATCGCCACATTTTAGTGGTGGCACTTGCATGTATTGCCTCGAGTCTCGGACACGGTCGCATACATGCCAGAGGTTTGATTGGTGATATGTTAAAGCAGTCTGCGAGCGACGTGATCTTCAGCTGATATAAGATGTGTTGTGGATGAGTGAATAACAGTCTTTTGTGGGCCACTCTGACAACTCAACATAAAGTGCCATCAGAGAACCCAGAGGCCACGATATCCTTGATGTCCAATCTACATAATCTCCGGCATTATTGACTGAACAGGGTCTTCACCACTCTCTTCATAAGGCTAGCTGCCGGACCCGTTCCTCACTCATCGCAGCATGTGAGACCCACAGAGTCATCTTCAGGAGAGGATATGGGCGTTCAATACAGTGTACAAGGTTTGGTTGTAGTGTTTGATTGGGCCACGTACTTCGAGTAGCAGGCGAACTGCTAGACGACATATGTATGTATCCGGGCTACAGGGTGAGACAAGTTCATGGCCGTGTAACGTACCTGGGCCAGCGATCATCGACAGCAAAAGTCTACCGAAGCCGTGTGGGCACGAGTTGTGGTTACCAGGAGGCCGCAAGCCTGGAAACATCGAGCGGAGTATCGACTGGCAGGACTCTGGATTCCACGTGTTGGCCACGGTGAGCGTCATGGCCCGAGGAGAAATGGAATGGGCAATCAAAACACCTCGACGATGAAGGAGCGATCACTAGCCCGATACACATGCTGCACCCCCGTCGATAAAGTTCGCTCCTTCCAACGGCCAAGCGACATGCAAGAAGACCTTGTGGTTTCGTAAGTGTTTGTGATACCGCGAGACGAACAAGCAATACGGCTGGTCTCATTGGCTGTGCCACACAGGCCAAAGCGCAGCACCGCGCAGTTGCTTCAGCCATCCCTACTCGGTCCCACAGGTGGCCGAGAGGAGGCACTGCGGCTCGATCGGGGAACATGTGCCTGCATTGCCGCAGGCATCGGGCTGTTTTGCATCCTTTGCTGATGGCACGACTCATTGCCTCAGTTTCAGCGTTGCATCGCCGATCGGAAATCTCGATATTTCTTCACGCTGTTCCAACGATGGTGCAGAGTGGACTTACCATTTCCATTGCGGCATGCAGCAACAAAGGTAAGAGGCGCCGCCGGACCGCCAACAGCACCAGTCCGGCTGCAACGCGAAGACCCGAGGGAAGGGTTGACGGCTTGCCTGGCGCTGTCGCTAGTCGTCCTTCCGAGTGGTCCGGTGTGGTTAGCGGCATCAGACGGGCTCCTTTTGCCAGTGTGGGCGTGCGCTGCACGTGGAGCTGCGCAGGAGATGCAGCACGCTGCTGCAAGATAGATGCTACTTTGCATCGATTGCGTACAGGCTTGACTGGTACGGGGCAGTGGGAGTCGCTTGCAGCGTCCAATGGCGAGAGTGACGTTGCAGCACCACCGCCTGGGTGGCCGAAGAATCCCAGGAACCGTACACTTTATCACTCCACTAATTCCAATGAGCTTAGCGACACTACGGATGACGAGATGGGAACGAGCTGGCCACACCTCCGGCAGAGGGGAATGGCGTCCGAATGCTGGTCAGCGACCCCCATGGCCCTGCAACCCACACCAATCCTTTCAACAGCAGCACCGCGACAGGCTCGTTCCACAAGCTGTCTAGGTGCAGAAGGGCAGGCAGTCCGTTGCTCGTGCTAGGCGGACCCCCGGTCGCTGCCATGCCTTCTGCCAACCATGCTTCTAGCGTGCCTGTGTCCCGTTAGAGATCGCTCTGTTCCCCCCCTCCGCAATGGTGGTATCCGCTTGACAGCGTGCTGCACAGGGATTGCAAGGCATCTCAAGCCTTCTCCCATCGCCTCGCCGCGAAGGCTTCAGTCCGTTATCAACTATGGCTTGCTTTTAGTTCTGTCTATCACCGTCAATTTCTTCCGCCCGTCATTACTACGCGGTCTCATACCTACATCCCTACCTGCCCCAAAACCCCAACTCCGTCCAGGGTCTCATCCTGCTCCAGTCCCTGATTGTCGAATGGTTCGAGACATTCTAGAGTTTTCGCCACCCCTGCGAGCCCTGTGCTTTGAAACGTTGCTAAGGAACCGAAGAGCAACTGCTATTTCATCTAGATCTGGTCCATATCGAAGCTTCTCTGAAGCTGATTGATCGCCGTCCCATCAAGACACTTCCGCTACATCGCGACCCCATCCCAACGCGCAAAACTTAAAGCTTAGCTCCCGAGCAAGCAAAGAACGTCAGGATAGGATCGCATTCAGGAAATTGGTGATAAAGCATAGCAGCAACTCAATCGGAGCACAGTCTCCGAGCATTGTCTCACCTCGCACAATGTCTCACCTAGGCGCTCGCCCGCACTCGCGCTCTTCCCACTTTCAACTCCTCTCCGGGCGAGGAGGGAGCCGGCCACCATCGGTAAAGGAAGGAATCGCACAGCATTCGGGCGCCTCACATTCCTCCAAGGCCGGCGTTGGTATGCTGGACCTGGAAAGAGGGCGAAACCGGAGAGACAGAACTTTCGTAGGCAGCTCATGCGCAGTATGCGAGGAACTGCTCGAGCACACTCTTCGCGGCGAACGAATACTCCAGCTATCTTGTGGTCACGTCTCTCACGAAGCATGCATTTACGAACTCATCCGCGAGCTTGACTCGCAGAGCTGTCCGACATGTGATGCGCCATTGGTCTTGGATTCGAATAGAGGAGGCAATGTACTGGATATCGGTGGGTTGGCACAACCGCTAGGTCCATTCCTATGCATGTGGCTTACCATGTCACAGGAAAACTAAGCAATGCGATGCGATCGGCCCAGAATGGCGAGATGCAGGATTCTGGACGCTTTCATGAGACACCTGTACCGTGGGACACGAGATCGATGGGAACAATTAAGGGCCCTGTCGAGGCCACAGACCGGTTACGACAATACCAGGACCCCAGGGAACTCCATCAGCGTAACAATAGTCAGACGACGGATCCGACGCAGCGACATGCGAGGAACGACAGTGGTGCAACAGGCGCAGATTCGTCGGCTGAATATGCGGACACCCAGCGGAGACACGACTATGACGTGCAGGCAATGGAAGCCAGTCTCAGCAGTCCTCGTGTCGTAAGGAAGAACCCTATACCACCACCTATTGTGACCGTCCGTAGCGAATTCCCGACTTTGAACCGGTCGCGGCAACAGCAAAGCCTTACGTGTTTAGTGACCGTCGAGGTTCCGGTGGGAAGATGGAAGCCTACACCAGACGACAGCCAGAATGTCCCTCCGCTTCCCTCAATCAAGCACGAGGAGCGATATGGGCGGTCGAAATCTCCGGCTCCAAGCAGGCATCTCGAACAGTCACCGGAATCTTCTCGGCTATTGGACGAGCTCACCGAAGACTTGCATGCTAGGGTGGACAACTGGCATGGTTTGGACTTCTCGAGGTATGTAGAGACCAACGTGAGCAGCCTTCTAGCCCGAAACCTAATAAAAACGCAGGTTCGGGAAATTGCGTTTGCATGGTCAAGTCCGAGTTGGCAAGGACCGGCAATCATGGCAGGAGCTGGAGTGCTATCTCTTCTCCGAGATGTTGATATGTGTCAAGGAGAAGAAACTACCTCAACAAGCGCAATGGGACGAGAAAGCGACGCTGCCGAAGAAGACCAAGTTCACTTTGAAGGGTTCCATCTTGATCAAGAAGCACCTCAAACAGGTCGAATCTCTGCCAGGTACATATCCAAGCCTCGTCTCTGTTCTGATAGACAACCCTAACACAACTGTTGCAGACGACAATGTCTTGACTCTCAGCCTCTCTGTAACCGAATTGCCTTCATTTCACCTGCAATTCCGAGACCACACTCAGCTAGACGTATGGAGACGGGCACTGTTTGATATCAACAACATTGATCCGCCGGCGAGGATACCAGAATACGAACAGGAGAACTATACCAGCACGGATGAGGATGACTACAAGACGCAACAGAGCAAGAGAATGTCCTCACTGAGTTCTTCGTACGGTGTCAGGTCAGCCAACACTGCACCAACGGAGTACACAAATTCTCGCGCCGGCGCACTAGATCCACGACTCCCACCATCTATGCATATCGCCCTGGACATTGTCGTTGTCGTGCCCGTATCTTCGTCGATGCAAGGTCTCAAGATTACCCTTCTCCGAGACGCGCTCAGGTTCCTGGTCATGAATCTTGGTGAGAGGGACAGGATGGGCTTGGTCACCTTTGGATCGAGTGGAGGCGGAGTGCCGTTGGTGGGCATGACGAATAAGTCGTGGAGCGGCTGGTCCAAGATACTAGACTCGATCAAACCGATCGGACAGAAGAGTCTCAGGGCAGACGTGGTAGAGGGAGCTAATGTCGCGATGGACCTGCTCATGCAACGGAAGTTCAGCAATCCGTTGGCGAGTATCTTGCTGATCAGCGACTCGTCTACTGCGGACCCGGAGAGTGTGGACTTTGTTGTGTCAAGAGCGGAGGCTGCCAAGTAGGTTTAGGACTCTCATGGTGGTTGTTAGGATGGTTGCTAATGGCTATTAGGGTTGTCATACATTCCTTCGGTCTAGGCCTGACACACAAGCCTGATACGATGATCGAGCTATCCACTCGCACCAAAGCCTCATACACCTACGTCAAGGACTGGATGATGCTCCGCGAATGCGTGGCTGGCTGCTTAGGCTCGCTACAGACGACATCGCACCAGAACGTCAAGCTGAAGCTCAGGTTGCCTGAAGGATCACCTGCTAAGTTTGTCAAGATCAGTGGAGCGTTGCAGATCACCAAGCGTGCGACCGGCCGCGATGCTGAAGCAGCTCTGGGCGATCTGCGCTTCGGCGACAAGAGAGGTACATTCGCTGCTCACTCATCCAAGGCCACAGCTAACGCAGTCCCACGCAGACATCCTCGTCCAACTCGCCATCGTCTCCGACAGCGCCGCCTCCGAGCAGCTCCCCCAAGACGCCTGGGAAACCATCGTCTCGGGCCTCGAAGCGCTCGGCGGCCCTCTCGACCACGAAGACCAGCGCAGCCTCTCCGTCGAAGAAGTCCCACTAATCCAAGCCGACCTGACCTACGGCGACATCCTGCGCGACGGCACAATCGCACACCTCCCCCGCCCCTCCCTCCTCGCCATAACCATGCTCCCCTCCGCCAGCCTGTCCACCAAAGCCGGCCGCCCGCTGACCCCGCCCATCCCGCCCCACCCCTCCGTCGTCCAGCGCCGCATGGAGCTGCTGACCTCGGACATGCTGACGCGCGCTCTCACGCTCGTGAGCCGCGGCCAGCACGAGCGTGCCCACCACCTCCTCTCCGAGACGCGCAGTATCCTGAAGGGGCTGGGCAAGGGCGGACTCCCGCCACTACCACCCCACGCCTCGTCCTCGTCCTCCGCGTACCCCGCGTCCGCGCCGCCGACGGCGAATGGCGCCGGCAGCGGCACCCCTGGCGAGCGGCCCAACCCGCTCGACGCCCCGCAGCCGCACCACTCCCACCAGCAGCACCCGGATAGGCGGCACTCGCCCTCGCCCCCGCACCCGCACGCCGACGCCGGCGCCGGCAGCCCGTTCACCCCGGCCGCCGGCATCGACGCGACGACGATGGCGGCGCTGGACGCGGAGCTCGAGACGTCGCTCGAGTGGATCAACCACCCGGCCGTGTTTGGCCGGGATAGTCGGAAGGCGGTGCTGCAGGCGATCGGCGTGATTAGCAGTCAGCGCGGGTACACGTTCCGCACGCCGGCGGAGAGTTTGTGGGCGGAGCGGATTGCGGGGGTGAAGATGCTGGGGGAGAGGAGTAGGGCGTGGAGGGAGGTTGGGGATGAGATTGGGTTGATGGAGGAGGCGTAGGGGGAGTGGGGGGAGTCGATGATGATGTTTTGTTTGTTTGAATGGTTGGACGTGCGCATGTTGTATGAATGTTCTGGGCGGGTTTGACCTTTTTGGGAGGCCGTTTGAGTTTCACAATTTGGGGGCTCAGGTTGTGTTCTGGGTTTGGGGTAACATCCAGCTGCGGGATAAGCTACCTTTTTGGCTTCTTTTGGAGAGGCTGATGTCGGGCATCAAGAGCACGGGTGATACCATAGAGTTCATTGGGGGGGTTGGTTAGGTGTTTGTGTTCGAGTTTCGCTGTTTCAGAGATGACGTTGGCGCACTTCTGCAGTAGATACCATTTCCTGTACATCTTTGGTTTATATCGTTCTTCCATCCGTCGAAAGACAGCAGCTCCAATACTCCACTGAGTGCCTATGTGACTGTAACTCTATTGAAGATGTCCTCGAATAACTCACTTCAGTCTACAAATGATCATGCCGTCAACGCAGAGCTCATGCCCAGAATGCCCATCCCGACGAACGCAAACACCATGCACAGATTCCGGTTGTGCGTGAGATCCAGACTCTCGGAGAATAACTGCAGAGCTACCGACGCCATTATGCCAGCTAAGCGTACGATGTCAGCCAGGATCGTTAGTCATAAATGGAGAACTCGATGACTTGCCTGTGACCGCAAACATCACGCCATACACACCCTCTCCCGGCGCGCTGCCGTGGTTTCCCGCGAGCTTGAACCACAGCGCCGCAACTCCGGCACCAAGCGGCTGGCTGACGCCACCCAGAATCGAACTGATGGCGACAGCCTTCCAGCGGCTGTTGATAGCGAGATACAGCGGCAGCGCCATGGCGAAGCCCTCGGTGATATTATGAATGAAGAGCGCGAGGAAGACTGCGAAACCTAACTTTGGGTTGGCGTGGTTCGTGGCGTAGGTGATGAAGCCCTCCGGGAGCTTGTGCAGGGCGATTGCAATTGAGGTTTGCAGGCCGATGGAGAGGAAGGCATTGGTCGGTACGTGGTGATGATGGGCGTGGGTCGAGGCTCCGTCGTGCTGGGAGGTAGCAGCGGTGGAGGATGTTTGCGTTTTGTGGAGAGCATGCGAATCGTCTGTTTTCAACAGCGTAGAGGTTCCGGAGTCGTCGCCGTTGGTGTGACTTCCACCCTCTAATGCACTCGAGTCCCGAAGCGTTAAGGGCGCGTGCTCGTCGACGTTCGGTAGTAGTAGCGGCTGCCGCTCGCCGGAGAGAAGGTCGCTTCGGGGTGCTGTAATGCTACGGCCGAGTCCGTGAGGCCGAGTCACGCTTGATGCGGGGAGTCTTGTCCCACCTCTCGCTGTGATGTTCTTGAAACACTCCTGACCACAAGGCTCCGAGTAGCCGTAGCACTGCCCGTTCTCATCGCATTCGGCCTTTGAGCCGGTGACAAGCTTGGATACTCGAGACGTCAGCGACGGCCTCCGAGCAAAAGGCGGGTGTCCGTTCTGATCATTCTGCGAGCTGTTCGTCCCATAAAGCGGCTCGCTTGTTTGCCTGGTGCCTTTCAAAGACGGCCTTCCCCGCCATCTTTGCGAATGCTGCCGGTCCATGGCTTTCCTGCGAGCATCTTCGTCACTTTGCTTGCCATGCTCACTCTCCGTCATTTCAGGCTGATCCTCTTCATCATGGCTATGATCACAGTCAACCACATGCGAAGGCATGTAGCGATGCAAGATACGTGACAGGAACTGAATTCCAACAGCACCTGCCAGGAAGCAGGCGACTAGGGTCCAGGCAGCCGCTTTAGGAGAGAAGCCGCCATCTTGCAGCGAGCTTTTTGCGGACGGTAACATGCTGTACAAGGAGGAGAAAAACTGGGAATTTCGTGAGTTGAAAGATCGGTGACTTGAGATGAAAGGTCTTACCATCACTCCAAAACTCAAACTCAGAGATGAAGATAGAAAAGCATTACTGTCCTGGATTCTGAAATTTCTCTTGCCAGGAATGAGGCGAACCACCAGGTCTATACATATTATGGCCGCGCCGAAAGTACAAGCTTGTGTCGGGACAGCCGTCAGTATACGAAAAAGACATGAACTGCGACTCTGTACCTATGCCGCTCATAGCGGTCATGATCCATCCCCGCGTATCATTTTCGAGCACCATGTTGATGGCGGCGAAGGTTCGTCCTTCTGATGACGTTATACTGGAAGGTTTCAAACCAAGCTCTTCTTCGTCTAGTCTTCAACACTTGAGATGCTGGGACAGGGAGCTATGTGTATAAAGCGAGATAGCAACAGCCAGAACTATCTCTATGCAGAAACTGTAGGATCTGAGATCGTCGTGACGTGTGGACAAAGTCTCGAGGCTTGGGCGAGACGGTTGTGGCTTAGCGCTGCTTAGTCACCATTTCAAGCCTCTCTGCAACGGCTGATGGCATCTCCTACGGGCTGCTGCATGCGCTGGTGCGCGTGTACTACCTTCACAACATCCTCGAGTGTGGTGTGCAGTCGCAGTCAGTAAGTCCACATTCGCCAGCAGAAAGGTGTTAGTCACTTTTGCTAGGGTGTCTGCCATATCTCTAGATACCCAGGTAAGCACTCAGTTTTGTGTGAAGGTATTTTGAAGATTCGATTACTTGACTTCCCTTGTAAACAATAATGGCCAGAATGTCTCCTGCAATCTATGTACAGGATTGATTACATGTTCTTTACTGTATCTCTCAGGATTGTTCTGTTATCAACGCAATTATTATGCTGTATGGTGAGGTGTGGTAATAAGACCCCCCACCTTGCAGCATGTCCTGTACGAGGGCATTCCAGCGTTCCTGCTGTTTCACCGAGCACTTGGCCGGACCACCCATTTCAGGCTACTATTACAAACACCAACCAAAGTGAACATTCCGATCTTACCACGTCTGAGTGTTACACGTCTATCTGGTCAGA
>JAKLMF010000292.1:0-20078 GCA_022813555.1 Botryosphaeria agaves | reverse complement strand
GTACAGGACATTCCGAGAGGAGACGGCGTCGTCGCATCCTCACTCAGCCATACGCCCCCGACAAGGGCTTGGCGTCTTGATCAATCCCAAAGCTATGAGTAAGATGCCATTGCCAATGGCTCACGGTAGATCTGAGGGAGGCTTCTCAACGCCGTCTGTTGGCATGCAAGCTCGAAGACGTGCCAAGTCAACTGTGAATCCGATTAAATGGATGGAGGGCGTGACAATGGGAAAACGCGACGATGGAATCTTTCGCGAGTACACCTCTAGACCTTTCGGGCGTGTTCCAGGGGACCACCTCATGTTACGCAGTGCAGAGACCTTGGGTGATGAGCTCACCTATGTTGGCAAGAAGTATAAGAAGATTACTTTCGAGGATGCTGACGTCAATCGTCGAGCCGCTACTATATCGTTGAATGGGCCTTGGGGTGCGGACAACACAGCGGCCTTCGTACGGGTTTGCGTGCTGTTCCCGGAGGAGTATCCTGGCGTCGGGGTGCCGGATTTCACTTTCGAAAAGACCACTTCTTCCATTTCCGAACCTACACTGATAAAGATGCGCACGGAAATCCAGTCGATCGCAGACCACTACAGATCTCGTAGACGAGGGTGCCTCGAGGCGATTGTTACCTATCTCTTGGGCGAGCGCGACCTTGCGGAAAGTGTCACATTAACTCCTCCAGAAGGAGTTGGGGATGCCGACATTCACGCTGATGAGACCTCAAGTGACGAGGAAGATGAGATAGGCGCTGATTTCACTACCACACAATCTCACGACATGGAGACGAGCGGTATTGATGTCACTGTGATTAATGCCAATGCCAACATGCCGCTACCGAAAGCATGCGGGGCTATATGGACCAAAGATGGCAAACTCATATGCTTTTTTCCACCAAAAGCGGAGCCCAAGCCGTTGTTTAGTCTTGAGGAGCTGAGGAACAATGATCGTGCCACTAAGAGTCAACGGCTGTTTGAGGGGTTTGGGCGTCTACATAACGACAGCCCAGCCCCCCACGATGAGGCCTCAGCACCGCAAGCGGATGACGATGCAAATTCCTCAGCTGGATCTCGGACATCATCCTCATCTAGCTCTTCTTCGAGCTCCAGCGCTATTGATGCTATCTCTCGTCGCTTTGCACCGCCAGCTGCGTGGCGTGGCGCTAGCATTCGATTCCAACATTCATCGCAGCACTCAAGCGCAGGTCATGGGAATCAGCCAGTACCGACGAAGTCAAAATCAGTCATATCTATTCACGACATGCACGATCTGCTGCCTGCGAAGAGAAGACTAGCACAAGAATACGAGATGTTCGGCGATGGACCATCCGTATGCGCTCACAATGCCGAGGTCGCAAGGAGTCTGGGATACGAGGATCTGGCAGAAATTTGGTCCCTCATCAGGCTGATTCTGTACAACGAAGTCCCTCTCGAGATTCTTGAGCAAACTTACAGGAAAGAGCCAATCTTGGTGTTGGCAAGGCGCGCCCTCGTGCGTGTCAAGAGAAAGGACAGTGGTCTCGATCTGCAATTCGATGAGCCAGAAGGCGTAGCAAATCCCAAGCTTTATGGGCGTGTTAAATGGGGTAGAAATCCTTTTGCAAGCACTTGGCTAATCCCTGCTCTGTGAGTCCGCGAGTCTCGTCCGACGGTTCATTACTGACGTATTGTTAGGTTCGACTATTTCGAGAAACTCGTCGACGTACAGATGCTGGCGATGCTAGCTTGCATATTCTGTGAGCCAGCGGCCAGGGAAGGAGTTTCTAACGCAACGATGCGACCAAAACAGCAGGTTGGTGCAAACCAGCACGCTAGTACAGGCAGACTTCTAACGAGGTACAGGAACTTCCAATGTCAATGAAGGCTCCTGCCTTCTCGCTCGACTACTTTCCCTCAAAAGACGTTGCCTGGAGCCTCTTTCAACCCATCCCTCCCAGCATAAACGCCCCCAACTTTCGGGGTCAGAAGCCTGGTTTCTCGTGGGAGCTTCGGGACGATCGTTTAAGCACATACGGATCAATGGGATCCTCCAATGGTCCTTGGAGTAGTGATGCATTTCCGAGTGGATCGGTCACCCCATATTCGGGTACTTCGCCCCCTAAGTCCTCACGACCCAGTACACATCGCTCGAGTGCAGCAGTTAGCTATTCAGCTTCACCGGAGCTCTACCAAAATATTCGCAGAGCCAACACCAATCTGACTAGTGCACTCGCGTCCTTGTCACGGCCCTTCACAATCACGGCAGCGGCGTCTTCTCCACCCACTCGAGACAAACTTCGCGCAGCGGAGGCGGATCTTTCGACGTCTGCACCTACAAGCGGTGTGACATGGGCCGCCAATACTTTCAGTAACAACAGCGGTCAAACTAGTCCAGGTCTTCGCTACAAAGGAGCCAAGCGCGGCAGTATACCTAATCTCTTCGAACAATGGGACAATGATGAAGCATCCGACGATGATCACGATCGACCCGTAGATAGAGATGACAGTGCTCATACACCGAGTCGTCCACCCTCGGAAGCCGGTATCAACGCTAGCATAAGAGTGACACTAAAGAACCAGGACAGGTTCGACGACGAAGGCCATGCCAGCGTCCCTCTCCTTATCTCGCTCCGACGGGCAAGATTTGCTGCGTATCGGGCCATGTATGCTGACCAGCTCACTGTGTGGGGCTTGCCTGTTGCTCGGTCGGAGATTCTCAAATTCAACGGGCTGACGTCGTACTGGCCCGACGAGGAGACTGTAAGTAACATTGATCGTGTCTCAGAACAACTTCCCTGCTCAATCTGTCTAGTGGAGGCTTGATAGATTGAGTTCAAACGCTTCGCTTCTCTATGTGTTTCGAAGACTTCGGAGCCGCTGACAGTATCACAGCTTCCTGTGCACTTGTCTGTCTCTTCGGAGTGGACCGCCGCATCTCGTACTCCGACCCAGTTTCAAAGACGATCCGAGACCGAGATGACCGAGCACCCTCCGATCTATAACATGACTCATCCCAGTGTGGACTCAAGGAGAGATAATTCGAGAACGCCAGACGCATGTGCGGTATGCTGGCAGCCAGTCGATGGGCTACATATTATGTGTCCTGCTTGTGATCATCGGGGTCATTCAGAGTGCATAGGGCGACTGCTTGAGGGTGGAGAAGGTGAGAATGCAGAGGATCTATGGTGCAAGCTGGGCTGTGGATGCTCTTGCGAGGAGCAGCTGCAGCTGGGTGTAACGGAGTGAAATCGTAGAAGAGAACCACGCGGTGTTGTTAGGTTTTGTCTACATCTCCATGAACAGCACGTCATCCAGAGCGTATCCTCATCTTCGAGATACCCTTCCTGTTCTTGTTGTTTGAGCGTTTGAATAACCATGACAGACTCTCAGTGGCAGGATTGAAATTTTGTTGCCTACTTATGACTTTTGGTACATCAACGCAAACTAGTAGATTTCAGTGTCGATGTGTCGTGTTTGAGTTATGACATGATTTCTCAGTCTAGGCAAGCCATTGCCTACATACACCTTCATTCGCTCATTCGGCTGGCTTCCTCCCCCTCGCCAAAAACACTGTCCTTTCCTTTCTCTCCCCCTTCATCTCCATCACGACCTTCTCCTCCATAACACTAAAGCCAAACTGGACTAGTCCCGCCTCTTCAAACGACGTTTTCATCTCCTCTTCTTGAAATCCCCCAACCCTAACAGTCGTCCTCATGTCCTCCGGCACATCCTCCTTCTTCCCGCCCAGAAAGTCCACGATCAGCAGCACGCCCCCGGGCTTGAGCCTTTCAGCCAGTCGCCGGGTTGCGAGCGCAGCATCGGCGAAATGATGGAAGCCCGCTCCTACGGCCGCGATGTCGAAGTTGTAGAACTGCGGCTCACAGACAGACGGGGTGGGAGACGCCGATAACAGATCTCCGACGACGGCGGAGAGTTGGGTGGGTGGAAGCCCGGTTGAGGCGGCGAGATTGTTGTACCTATCGACCATGGCGGGGGAGACGTCGATGCCGAGGGTGGTGGTTACATAGGGACCCAGTGCCTGCGAGAGAATGTCTCCTTGTCAGCGGGAAGTGGCTTGAGGTAGAGTTTCAGCTGGTAGGTGCTTGATCGGGGGTGCGGAAGACTAGCAACGGAGAGAGGCGTACGCGGGATATCATGCCCGTGCCACAGGCGTAGTCGAGGAGGCGGACTTCTTTGCCCTCGTTTGGGGGGGTGGAGGATGAGACCCAGTCGACGCCGATCCAGTTCAGGTGGTTGCGGATTTGTTCGGTGAGCTGGGCGGTTATTTCTAGCTGCCATGGTTTGGTGTCGTACTCGGCGGCTAGGTTGCTTGGGGGGATTAGAAGTGCTCGGAAGAATATGATGTTGGTACTTGACGTACTCGAAACGTTCCTTGTTGGCCTCGCTGAAATCCATCTCGACTGTTTGAGGGAGGTATTTGACGTTGTATAGTCTATGCAGAACTACTGCGGACAGTGACCCAGTGATTGCGAGAATGATCAGAGACTATGAAAGTGTTCAGAGAATTTTCGAGAAATATCGCAGGCTATATATGATTTTTCTGCTCTCGATGAGAAGCTCGCCCGCACACATTACGCTGATATTTCGGAGACTTTGAAATTGTTGCTTACTCGATAGCGCATCGGACTTTTGTACTCAGAGCCCTTGTTTTATCTACAATACATACCTTTCTGTCTGTTTGTTCTATGACTTTACTTTGGCTAGTAACTCTCAAGTGGGAATCCACAAGAGCCAGAGAGGGTGGCCGGAGACATGGTAACGGAAGTACTGGCACATGCTGAGTCATGCAATCCGCGTGCCTATTCCCTCCCCATGCCTTGGCAAGCCTTTCGCCATGTTCGACTGCTCTTGGTAGGAGAACACGACTGAATGATAGAAGATTCTCAGCAGGATCTGAGCCAAGTCTTTGTAACCGGAAGATTTATAGAGGATCGCACACACTGACAAAAGTCACAATCGGATTGAACCATATTTTGATATCATTTCTAGGTCATCTAAACTAAGCGACATCAATATTGGCGCCTCTTTTTGTATAGGACAAGGAGTATGAGTATGGTGGACAGCACCACTATCAAGCCCGTGACTGACTTCACCGTGACAGCGGCTGTGTAGTCAGGTAGTCACAACGTCTGCTCCGACTTCTTTTCATCACCAAGCGGGGGCAGCCTCTCTTTCAAATACCGCTCCAAGTCATCAATCTCCTCGGGGGCGGCTGAGTGTGGTAGACCGCTATAACAGGGTCAGCTTTCGGAGGTGAACAGAATTGTGTCCCCTGCATGTTGGTGACAAAGCGCATCTCGCAGAATTTCATCCAGTTCTGCCTCACAACGAACAGAAAAAACGTGGACATACGGATACGTCCTAAAATCGACATTCCACCCCCACTCCTTCAACTTGTCCGCCGTCATCTTCCCCCACCGATACTGCACCACCTGATCCATATCCCCATGCCCCATAAAAATCCTCGTTTCCTTGTTCGGGTTCTCCCGCGGCACCATCTCCCTGATCTTCCCCTGCAGCAGCAAATAGCAACTCAGCCCAAAGATCCCGCCAAGCTTGGTCGGACACGTCACGCCCGAGAGCAGCGCCATCGCGCCGCCTTGGGAGAAGCCGCCGACGACGATGCGCTCGGAGGGGATGCCTTTGGCGATCTCGGCGGCGATGAGGGAGTGGAAGTAGGATTGGGAGCGGGTGATGCCGGGCTCGTCCTCGCGAAGGTTGATGTTGTCGAGGGAGAGCTGGTTGCGGGATATGCGTCAGCGGTGGACACGCTGCAGCGGGGAGCATGAAGTGGTGGAGGAGCGCGGACTTGGGAGGAGTCGCGTGGCCTTACAATATCGTACCAGCCGGGCATGCGCATGCCCATGTTCTACTCGGCGAGTTAGCCTTGGCTGGATGGGGCATGGAGTGAATGTGGTGTAAATATACCAGGGTGATGGGAATGTTCGGCGCATTAGGGAAGATGAACGAGACTTCTTCGAACTTGTTGCGGCGGCGCCAGTTCTCGGCGAGAAAGATCCTGTCCGGGGGATATTTCCTCAGTCATCTTGGACACGGTGATGGGCGCCGCAGAGCGAGGGCTTACCAGCCGGCACCGCTGTCTGGCTATCAGTTGCGGTTTCACATGAACGCTGGTGCTATGTGTCTAACCTGTCGCCCAAGCCATGAGCTACAATGACGGTTGCGGTGTGTCTCTTCAGCGCCGGGACTACCAGAGCTGCCGGGCCTGACATGGTTGTGATAGATCTGGATAGATCTGGATGGATCTGATAGATCTGGATAGATCTGATAGATCTGGATACCTGATAGATCTGGATACCTGATAGATCTGGATACCTGATAGATCTTGGTGTGGAGGGCGGAGACTTCACATCGCGGGAGTGCCTTGCAGACGGCCGATCTCGTCTGTGCTTTCAAGCCTTCAGCGTCATCACTTCGCTGACATCAAAGACAAGTTTGATGTTGCAAAGGTAGGTACAAGTACAGCTCTCTCTGTGGCTTTTCTTCTGCTTCTGGTCAATCTCAATCATCATATACATCTCCGGTCTCCTTGCTTCATCTCGATCCAAATACACATCGGGAACAGTAGCAGCCATCCTGCTGCGTCCACTTCAGTCGATTCTGTTGCGCAAAGCAGCAGTATCTCTGCCCTTCCGTTCCATATCTGGGCCACTACATAACGCACCTAAGCCGCGTGTGAGGTTCGCTGCGAGTATGGCTACCAGGACTACCCGCTCTAGAGCGGCGAAGCAAGCACCTCTTCCGTCCCCTCCACATGATATCAAGGACGAACCACAGCAACTTTCCAGTCCTCCGACGACTCCGGAGCCGAGAAAGAGAGGGGCCCCGAAAGGCTCAAAAGCCAAGACTCCGAAGCCAGCATCAACGAAGAAGGAACCAATCACCCCAAATACGTCGCGAAAGCGAACCAGAGCCTCGCTCAAGGAGGAAGAAGATGACTCCAATGAGCTCCCTCATAATTTGGGGACTATCCCAGACCAAACACCAGGCGACGCCGGCAAACCGTCTCGAACGAAGCGGTCTCGCAAGGCCTCAGACTCCAAAGCCACACCCATTAAGACCAACGACGCCGACGTGCAAGCCCTAGCAGCCAAAGTAGCCACCGCATCCGACACCCCGCCCGTCACAAAGGCCAAGAAACCCAAAGAAAAAGCCAACAACTACGGTCTCACTCCCGGTGTCGACCCGTACCCGGACTGGCCCCACCCAACAGCCGAAGAGTGCCAAGAGGTGACCCGCCTTCTCTCCAAGGCCCACGGAGAAGTGAAAGCTCCAAAGACGATACCACTACCCTCGCTCACCGTCTCCGGCTGCGGCGAAGTCCCCAGCGTCCTCGACGCCCTCATCCGGACCCGTCTGTCCGCAGCCACCTCCGGCGCGAACTCCTCGCGCGCCTTCAAAGGGCTCGTGGAGCGCTTCGGCATCATCCAGTCAGGCGTCGGGAAGGGCAGTGTGGACTGGGATGCGGTGCGGCGCGCGGAGCTGAAGGAGGTGTATGAGGCGATCAAGAGCGGTGGCCTGGCGGACGTGAAGAGCAAGGACATTAAGAAGATTCTGGACATGGTGTATGCGGAGAACCAAGCGAGACGCGCGGGTTTGGTGGATGATGCGGCGAAGGCGGCGCCGCCGGGCGCGGAGGATGAGAGCGAGGGGGAGAAGAAGGAGGAAGTGGCGAAGGCGGATGAGGGGGTGCTGAGCTTGGATCACTTGCACCTGCTTTCGAACGATGATGCCTTTGCTGCTCTTACCAAGTACCCCGGCATCGGCCCCAAAACCGCCTCCTGTGTTCTCCTCTTCTGTCTGCAGCGGCCGTCCTTCGCGGTCGATACGCACGTGTTCCGGCTTTGTAAGTGGCTCGGGTGGGTTCCCGCTGACAAAGCGACGAGGAACTCGACGTACGCGCATTGTGAGGTGCGCGTGCCGGACGAGTTGAAATATCCACTGCATCAGCTTTTGATTAGGCATGGAAAGAGTTGTGGGCGGTGTAGGGCGAATACTGGCCCGGCAGGTGAAGGGTGGAAGAAGGGGTGCCCGATTGATCATTTGATGAAGAGATCCGGGGCTAGGAAGGGGGGTGGAAGTGGGGTGGGTATGTCGGCGAAGGGGAAGAAGGTGAAGAAGGCGAAGAGGGAGGACAGTGAGAATGAGAGCAGTGAGTTGAGCGAGTTGGAGAGTGATGATGGGTTCTTGGAAGAAGGTTCGGAAGCTGAGGAGTAGAGATGGATGAATATTGAGGGTGAGGTATGAAGATTGATGGCAGATAAGATGGTTGTATGATTTTGAGGTCTACTTGTTATAATACGCCCCTGCATTGAGAAAGCGCACAAATAATTGTCAGATTTTTCAAAGGGTCATGTGGATTTCGTACACAATGATTGTTATCTAAACCTAGGAGTGTCCAAAGCACGATGCCTTTGCACATCGATCTCTCAGTATGTTCCTCTAGAGCTCTCGTCCTTTCCAACGATCGTCCTCAGGACCTCCATTGTCCCGGCCTCGACCTCTTCATCGTGGGCTCGACCATGATCGACAGTCGCGAGCCCACCGTATCTGACTACGTTGGAACCGTGAACATCCCTCGATGGTCAAAGCCTATCTTCAAACTATAACGCTCAACTTTCCGCGCAGAGTATTCACGGAGCTTTGCATCCTCTCAACAACGCCCAAAACACACATAGCCGAAGCAGAGTAGAAAGGCAAAGAGCAGAGCCACTTTCAGCAGCAAAATACGAAAAGCCGGTACACTACAAGGCGAGGACGAGTTGGTTAAGGCCAGCGCGTTAAAGCGGCAAATTGGCTTCAGTCGGTCCCTCAGTGCGATTCTGTAAAATACCCACACTGGCGATAGCGATAAATAACGAGAGGAGTGTGGAAATACAGATAGATATGAGGAAGATGTACAGCGCCCGCAGCGACTAATCCAGACGGAGGCGAAGCAGGAAGGCCCTACACATTATCGCAGATCCAACCGAGCGAGTCTCCACAACGACTCCGCCACGCTATAGCGACTGGGGGACGATGATGGGCATTATAATGATGGTGGTAATCATGCTCAAACTAAGTCGACGCTACTGCCTCCATGATGATGACACTAACTGTACTATATGGCTGAAGATCTTCTTCATATTTCAATCATGATGCTCACACGCAAAGGCCACTTACATCCACTTTGTTGTTCCTCCGTCCTGGCTGACTGTCGGCCACGACATCGATGTCGTTCTTCTCGTCCCGGACGTACTTCCATATGTGTCCCCTGACGCTGGCTGATTCGTCGTCGTTGAAATCCTTCGGCCAAATCGGCTCGCCAATGAACTCCATTTTGTATGGGCGGGTATACCAAGGCGTCGTGGGCCCGTTGTGAGGACCTGCTCGAATGAAGCTGTGATAATGTATAGGGCCTTCATGCTGCACATCCGTGCTTCGCCCCTGGGACCCCGCTTCCATGCCCTCGGCGTCTTCGACCATTGAGGGCTTCGTCCGGTGGAAGTGCCAGACAGGCGTGTTCTGCCGATCAGTCGCGGTGTTGACCCACTTGCGTATCGCGGCTACTTCGAAGTCCCTGGCTCGCAAACTCTTGAGGTCCTTGGTTTCTTCCACGTGCTTCCGTTTGTCATGCGCAGCCATGAGCCACAGCAACCGGCGATGGAAGGGTGTCAGCGACTTCCCGTCACACAGACCACGAACACCGTTCGAAATTCGGTTGTGAGGTGTCTGGCTGTGAGGTGCCTGTCTCGGCAGGTGACCTGCGAGGGCGACGGGTATTTCGCGTCGCGGGACGTACTACATTTCCGTTTCATCATCTCGTACTGCAGAGGAGTTTGCCACAAGGTGATGAGAGAGCTTACATCGTGACTGAGAGGGCTGATATCGCGCGGTGTGGCAATCGCGGTCACTTTGCGCGACATTTCTGGAGTCGTGAGACCGTATAGGCCTGAAAGATGCTCGAAATCTCTCGATTGTAATGCTGAGCGTAGTGGGGTTTCCACAATGGAGGTGTTGTAAGCTCCGCCGGCGCAAACTTCCCAGGTCACGTAATCTTTGCTCTCTGCGAGCAAGTTCGTCTTGTGCGGGCGACACCAGCCACAGCCGTTTGCAATAACTGCTTCTTCTCGTGAGTCATGTTGTGTAAAACTCGACTGCTTGTTTTCCGCGATGGTACTGTTTCTTGGCGGTTGTACTCATGTCACATTGCTGCACACTCGAATGTTCAAAGCTGCAGTGGTTGCTGCAGTGAGAGCTAGCGTCCGTCCTATGTGTTGGGGTGACAGTCAGTTGGTACGTTGTTAGACGTCGCCAGAAGCACTTGGTTCGGTGCGCGATGTGGGACCACCGTCAGCATGTGCACCGACAGCCGCCATGTTTGGCAGAAAGTTCGAGTGGTGATCCTCCATAGAGGAGAGATATTGAAGAGTGCTATGAAATTGAGAGTTGCTGGATAGATACGATATGTTAAAAGTGGGAAGGTTGGAGTTTGTGAGGGATTTGATCATTTGCAGAGGAGGTTGCCTGGTAGAGGGATAGCTAAGATAGAAAATGATGTGGATAAGAAACATGCGCGACAGGGAATGATGGTGGGCGTTTCGCCCACACCTCTGCTGTCGTTATTCTTTGTCATCAACATCGCCCGTAGTAAATCTGCGATGTTCTTTTCTGAACGGTTCTCTGTCAATCACATAGACGAGGCTCGAGAAGCACTCTGAGCTTTGGATTCATAGCCACAACCCTTAGAAAAAAGAAGTGAGGAATCGGTTGGTATTTCCCAACATCCATGAAATGACTGAAATGCAAATCAAACGTTCACCTTACGCGATGTTTAGCGTTTGTTTATGTGTGACAGACAGGTAGAGTTGAATTTGCTCAATAGCAGTAAAGGGTAGGCCATGAAAGTGGAGATCCAAAACGCGAAAGGACGAATGTGACGTGTGTTGCGTGTTACGTTTCTGTGTGGCTAGCTTTCGTTCTTTCTTCAGCAGAGGCCCGGTCAGACACGGGACGACATCAGCATGAGCAACCAAGGTTCGGATGTGCTGAGTCTCGTCTCTGGATCAGTACCTTGGTTGTTCCCGGCGAGAACATGGCTCACTCTTTTCTAGCGCTCGGGACGGGAGAGGGGAAGTGCCTAGTATGAAGTCAGACTCGTCAGCCGGTGAGAGAGTTTCTCTTACCAACAGCACGTGATGAGAATCAAACCCAACATGCAGGTGTCTAGTCATAGCGAAGGGACCAGTTCTTTCTCACGTGAGGAAAGGCCTTCAGTCATACAGAAAACCGAGTGCACTTGTACGAGCGAAGCAATCATGCAGGAAACTCCAATGTCCCTTCAATTGTTTTCAACATTCAAACTCGTGTATTTCAGACAGCCACCCAGCCAAAATTGAACAAGCAAGTACGTGCACGCCAGTGGGTTCGATGCTTTCCGCAGATACGAGGGAATCCACGATCTAGCCGCCCGGAAAGGACAGGGTAAATTCATAACAAGCCTCCCATTCAGTTTCGCCTCCGTAAAATCAAAGTCGCCCAATGCAGAAAGTTGTGGTGGTAGAGACAGCCGAGCCCAAAAGAAAAACATGCCGCAAGGTGAATAAGGAGTAAAAGCAGGGGGAAAGTCATGTTGTCGCGCATAAAAGGAAACGGGAAATGCACACTTTTGTTTTACCCGCGAAAGGATTAACCAAAGTGAAGCAAGCCGCCGCAGAAAGCCGCCCAAATATTGAGGACCAGCCCAGGTCCGAGAAGAGACAGACGAAATGTATCTGCTCCAAGATTGGAAGCGCTGTTGCCGATTACGCGCCGAATGTCCGGTACTGTGCTGCATGCGCTGTGCCGCGAAGTCCAGCTTCGCCTCACGAATGCCACCGCTCATCTCAGACGGTTGAGCATGTCGCTGTCAGCCGCGCTTCGAGCATTGTCTGACATGATGCTGCTGATGCTCATGCCCATGCGAGAGCCACCCTGTGACGTGGCGTTGGCATTGGCGTTGGCAGGTGGAGGCGTCCTGCCATCAGCGCGAATAGGAAGATTCGTGGTTGGAGGACGCAGCGCGCCGTCACCCGAATAAGAGTAGGTCACTGTGCTCGGCGTGCCAGGCGCACCTTGTGTATGTGGTGATGAAGAGGCGCGCGAGGGCTCATAGGAGTACGTCGACTGCGGCGAAGAGCGGCGCGGCGGAGGCTGGGTGGTCGTGTAATATGGCTGCACAGCCTGTTGCTGCTGCGGCGCAGAGTGGAATGAAGTATTCGAAGATGCTGGAGAAACAGCCGCTGGGGTCAAGCCGGTAGGATCAGGATATTTGTACTCATACTCATTGCCACTGCCTCGATGAGCTGGAAGTTGTGACGCGTTGGCCGGATTCGGCGGAGGAAGGGTCGGTGTGTGAGGTTCGTTCGTCGGACGCTTCCGGCTCATCGAGTCGCGCGCAGCACGATCATCGTAGGTTGGAGCTGAGTATGGAGAGTAAGGCTGAGGCGCAGAGTACGGTCCAGGCGGACCGGCCATCTGGTGAGGTGGCTGTTGGCGCGCTTGTGGAAGTGCGTACGCTTCATGTTGAGTGTGCTGCGGAGGCGGTAGAGGCTGCCCATAAGCTCCGTATAGAGGTGGAGGCGCTCCGGTACCACGGTAGACTGTATGCGCAGGAACGAAAGCCTGCGTCTGCGCGGACACTGGAGTGAAGATGCATTCCTGCGAAAAACGCGTGCAGTTGGTGCAACGGCCGTCCTCGGAGTTCTCAAATCCTGAGCAACGGATCTAAACCGAGTGAGCGAGTAACCCAAGTGAGCGCGCCTTGCGTGCATACCTTGCGTCTCCTGCAATAGCGACACGCTATCGCCGTCCTCTGGCGTGGCGCGGGTTGATGTGGAGGATACGGCATCTGAGCCTGGCGATAGGGATCGTGGGGTGGTGGAGGGGGACGATATAGCTCATGAGGAGCAGGGAGACGGTAGGGTTGCTGCTGTGGAAGCGCCATGTCTGGTCGATCTGCGAGGGATGGGATAGCGTTTGGTGGCTGAAGTGAAGAAACGGTCAGTTCAGTCTTTCAACTTCAAGCTGTGGCGCACAGACACAGTGAGGTGGAGGCAGTGCAACGAACCTGTGCTTGGGGAGGAGGGTATGCACCGGCCGGCGGTGGTTGCGATGTGTTGGAGAGCTGGGGAGGCCACTGGTTTGGAGGCTGCTGCTGACCTTGGCCGCCTGGTTGGTGAGGGTACATTTGTCGCGTGATGAGGAGATGGTGTGTCGCCGTTCCTGTGGTTCCGCCTTAGTGGTGAGTGGCCTCAGCGACGCTCATAGCCTGTGCGCAGAGGTGAGGTACGACAGGATGATGATGCGTGTCAGCGCCGGTGCGGACGTTTGGTTGGTTGCACCAGAGAGAGCGGACCGTAGCGAGACGAGATGCGTGGATATGAGAAGCGAGCCCGCTCAGCCGGGTTGGGGATGCAGCGGGTGCGTGGTGTGCTGGTCCACGGGTGACGTCGGATGGCAGACAGGCGGCGATGCGGGACCGTCGCGATGTGAGGCGATGGGTGTGGATGTGTCTCCAGGGAGCGTCGAGTGTCAAGTGTCAGGTTGCTGATCGGATTCAGTGGTGCCTCGTGGGATGACACCGAAAGCCAGGAGACGAGCAGAAGCTGTTTTCCCAAGAAGGCGGCACGGCTCTTTTAGAGTGCGGGAGTGAGCGATGCAGGCCGCTAGCTCTAAAAACGGCTGCGATGGGTGTTATGTTACAGTGAATTACGATTGCTGATCGGAGCGCCGTCCGGGGCGAGGCTCGGCGCGGGGCTAGACGTGTCAAGGTTAGAGATGCGCTGCTGTGCGCTGCTGTGCGCTGCTGTGCGCTGCTAGGCCGTTGCTGCGCTGGCTGCGATCCGTGGAAGTGCGAAAAGAAGGAGAGGGAATGCCGCCGCTAGAAAGCGCGGTCGCTCGCGACGGGCGTTGTGCGGTGCTCTACTCACGTTAGGTGGAGGCTCGCTCGCCCGCGACCAGGGCTTGCCACGCGAGCGATGAAGGATGGATCACTTTCCCTCCCACAGGCCTGCCTTGCGTGCTCCTGGCCGCCCCCCAGCCGAAGCTGTCAGTCCGCTCCCGACGCTAATACGATCCTGTACCGCGCGCAAGCCTTCTGTCGCACCCTTGCGCTGAGAGATCCGCGCCGCACGCTGCCTGCGATATTTTCTGCCGTACGCCCCAAACACACCAACACCACGCGCGCCGCCACAACAGGTGTTGCGTTGCGAGCCGTGCAGGGGTCGTGCTCGGCTGCGGCGGCAACGGTGCTCTCTGCACTGTCGGACGTGCAGGCCGCAGTGAAGCTCAGCGTGCAGCGCACGTCGAGGATCGTGAGTGAGGACGGATTACGGTTACGTTTGGGCGTCAGCGGCCGGTCGGCAGCGTGCAGACTGACAAGCCCGACCACACGACGTGGCAGCCAGCCAGCGACGTTCAACCAAGGATACAGCACCACCGGGATCCTGGTAAGCGGGCCTTGCAGGGTGTATGCTAGGGTGATGAGCCTCGCGTCTACCTCGGCCTGGGCACGGCCTGATTGGCTGCTCTCAGTATGACCGATATGGAGCTGTTGACCCGCCGTCGCCCGCCGGCTAGAACAACGTGCTTTTCGGAAGGATGCTTTTGCTCAGTGTGACGAGTCGTGTGCGTGGTCACTGGCCGAGCTCCTGCTGAACGCCAATAGACGCCTTGCCCCAGCTGCGCCCCAGGTATTGAGGGTTGATGGTGTCGAGATTGTTCTGACCACTCAGAGGACGGGACAACCCTGGCGGATCGTCTCAGCAGCCCACTTGGACAGCCAGCAAGCAGATCGAGTTGAGGTAGCCCGAAAGAGTGCTGCGGCCGACTGTGGGAAGCTCTTCCGCAGTACCAGCGATTGTCGCCCCAGTAGTTCGAGAACGGTGGTTTAAGAAAAGGGGTGTATGACGTACAAACTAACAATTGGCGGTGCTCATCTGTCGGATCGAAAGCGGTTGCGCGGTCCAAAGCCTAACACCTGCAGACGACGTAGGGTTTGAGAGTACTCTGGGACCAAATTGCGTCCTACAAGCGCTTGAGTTGTTGGTGCATCGGGGCGGGTTTGGGTGCCGAGAAAAGGAAGCCGAGTCCGCAGCGCTCCACGCCAGCAGGGCTAGATGGTTGTCCCGCAGGTACGCAGCGTTGAAAGAAGGCGCAAGCCGGCGGGAGGCCCCAGCGCGCGTCTGTTCGATGGTCCTCGTAATAAGCTCGCGCCGTTTCGGTAGGCCAATGCTGCGCCGTCACTTCTCGATATGACGGAGCACAAGCTGCATGCTCTACGGAGCGGTCAGAAAACGCTCGTGGAGAGTCCCGCAATGCCGTATGTGCCGACAACAGCGGAACAAGCCGGTCTCGAAGCCCAGCTGGCTGATAATAGATTGGAAGTGTCTTTGATCACGATCTCGTAGCGTCCGCTAGCATCAGACAATGTCTTGACCCAACGCAAAGCACTCTAGCAGTTCACGAGAGGGCACGAAGGATCCGGAACAGCCGTCCCTGCTTCGCGTTACCGAAGTCGTAAGCCGTGGCGGACGGTGCAGTCCCTGAGTGGCCAGTCTCCGACGGCTGGGCGTTGCAGGAGTGTGATGGTGTTGTTGGTCGAGAGTCAGTTTACGAGCTCAAGGGGCGCCAGGCTATCACTTTTTAATCATCTCAGGACACTCGCGTTTGCCATCAATGGCTTCGAGGACACATGCGCGCGAGTCTAGCTTGCACCTCGCCGTGCCAGCGCGTTATTGAACATGGATGAGGTGATGGGGATAATGCTGGAGCTAGGCTAGAGCCTGTGCCACAAGGCAGCGGGTCGGCACGATGAGCTTCAAGGTTCGCGATGGGACTCGGAAGGTGTTGGAGGTAGCTGGGAGGCCGATCCCTACGAAACGGGAAGCGACAGCCTGCCCGCATGCACCTCGCATCGCGCGCCAACTGAACGTATCTCGTGCTACCTCGCGCTTGGTCACATCTATCAGACTTGCTCCACAGGATACATGGATGGTGTTGACAGCAAGCATGTATGGGAAAGATTCTCCGTGGCCTGGTGCAAGGACGGGCTCCCCTTCCATGGCAAGTGGCCTCCAGATTGCTTTTCTCGAGGAGAAAATGGACGCCGAAGCGCGATGCGACGACGAGGTGATCTTGTGACGCTCAGCTCGGCTTTGCCGTCTGCTTGCTGTGCCATGGCCGTGCCGCAGCGCGTTTGCCCTTGACGGGGTAAGGAGCTATTTCTGCAGTCGAAATGTCCGCATCACATTGCATCAAGCAGCAAGAAACGAGAAAATGGTGGAGTATGGCCTGCTGCAATTGGCTGGCGGCGAACTCGTTGAGCACTGGTGCATAGATGACAGCTGTTCAGTGACGCTTGGGGTAACTTCGCCCCCATGCCTATTCGCTTCAGCCTGACCACGCCAGACTCAGAATGTGTTGCACTCGCCCGCCTGACCAGGATGCTATGTACGATGGAGCGGGACGATCTGAAGTAGCAAGCAGGACAGCGGCAGTGGTTAACTAAAGAGAATATACGACGCAAGTATGAAGCTAGGAATATGCTGGGAGAGTGACAGGCCATGCAGACAGACAATATGGATGCGTGCAGATGACTACGAAAGCGATGCGTGAAGCTACGGTCTATTGAGCAATGGTGGGTGGCTAGTGCCGAGATGTGCATATCCTGTAAGCTCATGGGGCTCACCGCCGTTGCGCTGCGCTGACTCTACGCATGGACGCCACTGGAGTCAATATGCGGGATGCAGACTCGAACCGCCGAACTTTTCCGCCAGCGCGCATGAACGAAGGCGTTGCAGGCGACGGCTCGACTCGAAGACAAACAAAGTGTCAACCAATGCCTTCGATGCTTGCATGGACGGACGACCCAGATATGCAGTCCTGTTGCACGCAACACGGACGGGCCGTTCCTGTCGCCAAATCACCAACCTTTTCAAACGAGTATCGCTCCCGGAGGTGGAAGCATGGCACCGGGCCTTGTTAGCCTACTCGCAACAAGCTGCTGGAAGAGACGGCCTCCCTGCGATGACACGGAGACACGGTGGAGCACCACTCACATGCGGCCGAGTGTGAGGCGTGGTACGGTGCGCGCAGGTGGCTGTTCGGCAAGAGACAAGCTTGATTTGCTGTGTGGGAAGCTTGGAAGATGCCTTTGCAGCATCAAAAGTCAAAGACGGTAATATTACAGTAAGATTGGCCGTGTGCAGCCGAAGCGGATGCACGGACGGGCACAAGCGACGGCAAGGTGTGGAACGTCACCCGCGCCAACGATCCCAGGGAGAGGCCCGGTCTGTCCTGCTGGGTTCCAGCGGGCATATCCCTTCCACATCCCTGGGGCGGCTTGCAGGCTAGAAAGCGCCCTAAGTCATGTGAGCGATTTCTGCTGCGAGCCTAGTGCTCTAGCGCTGCGCCTTGCCGTCACGGCTCCCATCCCTGTCTCCGTACCGACCCTTCGAACGCTCATCAGCCGGCGAGGAGCAGCAGCGCCAGCACAAGCGACCCACAAACGCAGCCGGCCTGATTCGTTGCCTCTGCAGAAGGATGGGCCTCCAGCTGATGTTGTCGAGAGTTGATAGATCATATCTGCACGTCCACATCCTCGTCCGTGCCGCAAACTTGTGTGTGCTTCCTGCTCAGTCCACGCCGTCCTCCGCGTCTCATCATTCTCTGCCTTCGCTGTCGCTCACCTCCCCGCTTTGCGTCGTGTCGTCCGACTCATCGGGCGCGTCAGGCATGACAACGCTGTTAAGATAGGTGATCTGCGCCCAGTTATGCCGTGTCAGCATGAAGGTTCCTTGTGCGGGCCGTCACCTGGAATCGCCGGGCGTGTATCATCTCCCTTGCCCCGCCCGAATCAAGTCTGGGTTCGTAGTCTGAGATGGCCTTAATGTTGACAAGTGCAGCGCCATCGCATGTCCCACCAAAAGCAACAGCTGAGACATCACCCGCATGATCGAGGGGCTCAGATCGGATACTATTTACGTGTATGGCGTGCTTTTTCGGATCTGAGACTAGGGGAGACTCACGAAGGGAACCATCACTGAGATGAGCTCAGCAACACGACCGAGGCCCTTATTTCCAACCACTTCTTGATCGGTCAACTTTCTCCCAATGGTAAAGTTCTTTAGGCGTAGCAAGTCGATGTCCCTGTGTTCTGCGTCGTATCCCTGGTAGATAAAGATTGTCAGCATCTTACTTCCTAGTTGAGCAAATGCAAAGAGAAACGAGTCATCTGGACCGGGGAGAGCCGTTTCCATCGCGTATCGTTTTCAGGCTTGTCTGGACCTTTGAAGAGGTAACAAACGGTGGTAGTAGCATGCTAAACATATCTCAGACAATCTCTTAGAACGTGAAGTAGTCCATTTGGAGCAGCACTCTTTGAGGGCGTGTTCTCGATGCCATCTTTGACATCCACGTGGGACGGTACTCCCGAGCATCGTGACGCCCAACACTTAGAGTGGAATGCCTTGCTAGTTTGGGAAGTAGTTTCACCGCTCTAACTTATCCTAGAAGTAAGATCCATCACAACTTCATCGTAGATTCAGTTATCGAGAATAGAAGTTGTCAGTCTGTTCAATTTGTGACTCTTTGCACCTGGGTATGCCTTGCCACATGCTGGTTTGGGTTGAGGCGGCCGAGCCGCTCCGAGGGGAAGCAGACGGCTATCGGATCTCAACTTCTCAATTGCACCAGGCAATCACCAGTGTCTCACAAGTCCTATGACGAACTCTCATGTGTGATTCCATCGAGTATCAAACCATTCCTTATGCGCAATGGATGCACTTCGAAGGAACGCAGTGGAGTGACGAACTCACTGCACCAGCTTGTCGCAATCGCATCCTGCCACACCAGACAATGACCTACCACGAGTAGTGTGACACGCATGGCTCGTTCGTGGGACGAATCGCTCCTCTCAAATCATTCACTGAACTGAAAGAGACGCGACGACTCACCTTAGGTTTCGTTTTCAACGCGTTCTCAGCGTTCTGTCCGATGAAAGCCTTCACAGCCTTCCTCTCATCGTCTGCGATTCCGCCGAAGAAGTGTTTGCGAAGTCCGGCATCAACCAAAACACGTTTGATCTTGTGAGGCCTTCGATCGATGTCTCGTCTCAGCGTTGCCAAAGCCTGGGCTTCCGGCATCCACAGCCCTCCGCCTGAAACTCATCGACGCGTCAGCCAGTTCCATCGCGCAAACACTAAACACAGCAATAGATCAACGATGGGAGACAAAGCAGCGGAAACAATTTAGATGGAGGTAGAGATGATGTTGTGAGCTCGCGAGATTCGAACTCTATGTGGTTAGAAAGCAGGTCAGCTTCGAACTTGTCGAGTGGCAACAGAGCGACCCGTTGAGACCTCACAGTCCATCAGCGATGATAGATGTCGACACAGTGCATCGTCGGTACGGATCGCACGGTAGAGCCCGCTGTACGAGGTGCGGAGCTGTAACTGCGTAATGCCCCCAATAGGACACTCTGAAGCCTCGTATGGTGCAAACCCGAGTTAGGTATCCGAATGCTGACGCTTTCCATCGACAAGACACCCCAGTGGTATCATCGCCGTCTTGGACAGGCATGACTGTGCGACCATGGGCACGGCAGCGACTGCCTCCAGGAAGCGCTCCTTGAGCGACAGCAATGGAACGCGTCATCGAAGCGATGTTACTTCGAGAGTTCCATCACGAGGAGGTTGCGATGGTGCGTCCAACACACAATCGTTTTCTGTGGCGGGTGATCGGAGGCATGCAGTTGGTGATGGCGGTAGCAGACCGGGCTGTTATTGGACGACCACTATACGTCTTTCGCTGGTATGTCTCCGCTCGACCAACTATGTTCTGCCACGAGTTTGTAGCTTACTGTAGCCTCGCTAGGTTTTCCGACTTTCGATAACTCCTCTACTCGATCCTGGACGAGCCGGCTCTGCAACACGCATCAACCTTGCATAACGAACAGATTGACAGGTGATTCGAATGCGCGCTGGTGCGGAAGGCGGTGTAGAAGGAAACGATATGTATATGCATGCAGCAGGGTGCTGAAG
>JAKLMF010000291.1:0-20122 GCA_022813555.1 Botryosphaeria agaves | reverse complement strand
ACACATGGCTTTATACTGTCCGAGACTCCAGTCAATAAAAAATACCGAGTTGAAATCTGTAAGGATACTCAAGAAGTGATCGTCTTTTTCGCTTGCTCCGCGGCATTCGTGAGTAGCAAAGAAGCTCCGGGAAGACCAAACATAGTTATTTCCACCCAACCTAAGAGCAAAGGAGTCAAACTGCGGCGCGCGAGCCTCAAGTTCTAAATAGTTCGTCCAAATGTATCACCCTACTCATGCCTTTCTTGCCTTCATACACCATCTCACAAATGCGAGTTGTTCGCTCTTTGCGGCAAGACAAAGCGGCATATAGTTTGGTCTGCCACGCTTTGCCGTTGCGACTAGATCAATAATGTTTCAGCATCTTCACTAAATAGTTTCTGTAGGAAGCAAATACATGACGGAAGCAAATATGTGACAGACGCAAAGATTCTGTAACACAGCTCAGTGCTTGACTACGAAGACATGGAATTCCTTACGGTACAACATTTCGGTGACATAATAGTCCACTTTCTGTATTTTAGTAAACTATAAGACACTTTACTTCAGAGGTTGTACGATGTATAAACCTGAAAAGGTTTAGGTTCTCGCGTCCACTCTTCTTTTGGTATTCGCTTGACTCCTCAAGTTTGGTCCTAATCAGAGTCCTGTGTTTCCTCAAAAGGAGTGGCCATCATTCCACCTTGATGCTATGGTATAAATATGACGCGGAACCAAACGACGGTGAATGGACCAACAACACACCTTGCACTGTATACAAATTGAGTTAGCCTTCCGCTCTCACTCTCACATACGGACAATCTTTTCTAACTGTAACTCCTACAGTGGTCTTGCTCATGCCGCCGAAGAGCATTTTGAGCCCCTTGACCGCCGAGTTCATACCCTCCAGAATGGCACCCAAAAATGTGCTGAACCCTCTCGCTCCTGAGTATATGCCTTCGTCAGCTGCGCAGCCCGCCCGTACTGGAGCCCCAACGTTCAACCACTCTTGGGGTAATTTGCCACCTCAAGCGCCACTCTGGCCGCAGACACCAGCTGTCATGATTTCTGAGCAAGCTGGCGTGATCTCATCCACCGCTCGAGGCCGAGGTCAAATACCAGCAACGTACATGAGGGAGGACTGGTATCCCACGTCCAGTAGCGCAAATGGTATGTCAAATATACGCACGTAGCTCCAATCAAGAAGAGCTGGTTTTTTGTTGAAGGTCAGTTGTACACAAGACACATCAATGCTTCAGCGACTACTCTTGCTTCTCACGAATGAAACCTTACTTCTCTTCCAGCAGTCTCTCCCAATGCGCCTGCAACTTCACAATCCGCACGGCTTCCTTCTAGGATACAGACCCCGCAAATGGCTTCACCGGTCTTTCTACCTTCTTACTTCAAGCGAGCCTCCGATGCGGCATACATGGAAATCAAGCGAGTCCTGGCGGCACGCTTCGCGGATGCTGCCGGCAGCCGACCGCTGGTGGGAATTGCGGCCGTTCTTGCAGAGGAGGTGCAAGAGAAGCTTCACTGGCTGAACCCGGTTGATGCGCGCTTACCGAAGAACCAGTACCTCCTGCAATGGAGCGTGAGACTGGCTCAGGAGTCGGAGGAGGAGTTGAGGGCTGAGATTGTGGGACCGCCTGTGCGTCCAGGTACGCAGTGAATATCTTTGCGAAGGTTTCGTGGGCACTTGAAGCGATAGGAGTGTGGTCATGGTGAATCTGCATTCTGCGATGGGCCCATCATTGGAAGATACCTGGGGTCTGGAAGATAGAACGCTAGGCTGCCGCGCGTTGTGGAAGTTCTCTTAGTTGGTGATATTGTACATTATCAGTACCTCAGAAGCCGCTTATCATAGCTCCATCGAAACTCGAGACGGACTGACGTCTGTGTGTCTAGATAGTTCAGCATCCCTTATCTCCATGGCAGCGTAGCATATCACAACAGTGGTGAAGTACCTACATGCCCGCCAGGAAGAGCCGTTGACAGCAGCGAATTCACAGCTTCCTAATCGAATCTAGCGTGACAGCTCGTTTATCTTCCCCAGCTTTTGGCCACCAGGTTCCCCATCTCCATCTCATCATGCCAACTATCCCGAGGCTGATAGGAGCGCTATCCTTGCCATGGCACCGCACGTCAATTGGCTGCTTAATCATGTTCCTAGGTAGCTGCAGCTACGATGACAACAGCTGTCCTAAGCTCTTGTCTCGCTCTGGAAGGTGACCGCACGGCGGAGGTAGGTGAGCAAGAGGAGGGGTTCGATATGATGTGTCTTATCTCCAGTCTGTTCCTCGAAAACGGGCGTCTCATCGCTCCTCCTCTGCTTCTTGTTTCCAGAAGAAACTTCATTGCCGGACGTCTCTGCTAGAAGCTCTCGTCTCTCGTTCTACCGAGCACGTTCGCTCAGTCTTTCGTTGCGTTCTTCGCCGTGAAGGATGACAAAAATCATGCACTACGCGCTTTTGCCATTTCTCTGCTTCCTAAGCTTGGTCTCGGTCAATGCCAGTCTGTCGCCTTCCTGCAATGGTGTGACAATAAGTAAGCGCGATCAGAACAGACGCACTTCTTGACAAATCTGATGTGATGTAGTCAAGGGGCAAACATTCCCAAGTCTTCTCGATGTGACCGTTGAAGACCTCGGTGCAGGCCTCGAGAGCGGCCTCTTCACGAGCGTCGACCTTGTCAACGTGCGCCACTCCAGAAACGGTCTATTACAATCAGTACTGATAATTGTAGGCGTACCTCGCCCGAGTCATGGAAGTCAACGCGACGCTCCATATTGTAAACGAAGTCAATCCGGATGCCTTGGATATTGCAAGACAGCTAGACGCTGAGCGGGCCAACGGTACGGCAAGAGGGTATAGAGAGTCCAACACTCGTCCTCAAAACGTTTGCTGATGGGGCTGTAGACCTTTACACGGTATTCCAATGTTCATCAAGGACAACATTGCAACCATGGACAAGATGAACAACACGGGTCAGACAAGCAGTATCTATCCTCTCGCCGACACAAACTGACGATCGCAGCCGGCTCGTACGCGCTTGTCGGGGCGAAGGTACCTCGAGATGCTACGGTAGCGAAGAAGCTGCGTGCAGCTGGTGTGGTCATCCTTGGCAAGACAAATTTGAGCCAATGGGCAAACTTCCGATCCGCTAACTCCAGTAATGGGTGGTCGGCGTACGGTGGACAGGTTACTGCGGCGTATTATCCGAATCAAGACCCGAGCGGCAGCTCCAGCGGGAGTGGTGTAGTGTCGTCCATCGGACTTGCTTTGGCTTCGTTGGGCACTGAGGTGAGCTTGAAGGAATTTGCAACTTGCAATTATAGTGCTGACGATTTTTGGAGACCGATGGCTCTATCATCTCCCCATCTCAAAGGAACAACCTTGTAGGTATCAAGCCAACGGTTGGTTTGACTTCCCGCAGCCTGGTCATTCCGATCAGCGAGCACCAAGATACGGTGGGCCCAATGGCACGCACTGTGAAAGATGCTGCCTATATATTGCAAGCCATTGCGGGTGTAGATCCTTACGACAACTATACATCCGCCATTCCCAACAACGGCACATTACCAGACTATGTCGCTGCCTGTAATTTCTCCGCTTTACGCGGTGCACGGATAGGCATAGCAGAGAACATCATTGAACTCTTCTACGATGAGACATACGCGCCTGAGCTGGCCGCGTTCAGAGCTGCAATATCTACGGTCCATGCTGCCGGCGCCATCATCGTCGACAACACCAACTTCACCGCGCTCAATCAGTGGGCGAACTCCAGCAACGAAACCTACGTTCTCGCTGCCGATTTCATCGTCAACCTGCACAACTACCTTGCTAGCTTGTCCTATAATCCCAACAATGTTACCGATCTCTCCAGCCTGCGTCTCTATACGCACGCGAACCCGCTGGAAGATTGGCCCGATCGTGACACGGCCGTGTGGGATCGCGCTTTGTTCAATCAAACCTGGAACAACACTGATCCCCGATTCTGGGCCGCGTACCAGGCAGATTTATATCTTGGTGGCGAGGGCGGGATACTAGGTGCCTTGGAGCGGAACAACCTGGATGCAGTCATGCTGCCGTCGTCGGTCTCGCCGAGCTTCCCAGCGATAGTTGGGGCGCCAGTTGTGACGGTTCCGATGGGATTCTATCCTTCCAACACATCTCTCATCAAGAACACGCGAGGCGATTTGATAGACAGAGGACCCAATGTACCGTAAGTTTGCCTGCTCTCGATGGCAGTTCGACGACGGTCACTATCTGACTGCCCTTTAGCTTTGGTCTTAGTTTTCTGGGCGCGAGGTTCAGTGAAGCGAAGCTTATCTCGTACGCCTATGCGTATGAGCAGAGAACGATGACTCGGAACAAAGTACAGCCGTACATTGTACCACAAACCGAGATTCGTGATGTCATTTCCGCTTCAGAATGATGTTGGAGTACGGGACGAGCTTTGAGTGTCGATTTGCGTTTATATACCGCATGTAGATACGAGTACAATGAAATAACCTTCGATGACCCCCACGGTGGACTGCGTATCTCATACTATGACGACTCATCAGGTTGTTGCTGGTCTTCTCTGGTAGCAGCGAAAGCGGCTACTATCATCACTCCATTCAGCCTATTGACAAGTTCTTGCTATCATGCATCTCAGCGGCAAACACATGTCATACTTCCTACGCATTGCTTGCTCTAATTGGCAGATGACAGTCATTTCACCGGTGGCTGTTTCCTTCCGCAGTGGTACTTTCAGTAGATCGCCTTGTTCTGTCGATAAGTTGGGACTGCTGGTGACACTATTATGTACCATCTCAACAACGAAACCTAGCACATACGGCCACAGGTCGGTTAGTAGTTGAATGGGTGACCGTCAGCGAATACCGACTGCTGTATGTTTTGCTTTCTTACTCTTTTGCATGTTGATGAGGCATTGAGTGCTAGAGAACCGTTTGTGAGGGCCGTGGAATGCGTGGAAGTAGTGAGAGCGAGCGAGAAGGTTTTGAGGAGTCTGCATATCAACCTCAGGCGCTGTTGACAGGTGTTTTTGATCAGTGACGGAATCGGCTCTTAGGTCTGGAATTTTTGTGGCGTCGAATTAACTTTAAATTGGGGTATCTTTGATAGTACAACGGCGGTGTCAACACCAACGCCTAATCGAAGTGAGAGAGGAAGCCCCCTGAATGCCACCATGCTCCCAAGAGCAATAAAAAAGACATGCCGGACACAAGAGCCTACCACTAGCGCCTTACCAGACGCGCTCACCCATGACTCCAATGTCCGATGCCCGCGCCGATAAGGATGCCGTCCCAAACAAACTCTAAGACAAAAGAAACATTGTGACCAGGTTGCAAGTTCAGACTCCTCAGCCATGGAAGCCATCGGACGCACCGACCCCAGCATCATCCACACCCGCGTTCTCAAGCTCAATGCCACTATCCTTGTCCGTCTCTTCACTCATCCTCGCGTTGCGCTCTGGCGGAGTCCACGCTCTCAGTAACCCTCCTCCTTCACCCGCCTTACCCCCATCACCATCACCGTCACCATCGCCCTCCTCGTCCTCCCTCGCCAAAACCCGTCCCCCTATCCTAACATCACTAACCCTAATCCGATACTCCAACGCCCTCTTGCCCTCCCTAATCAGCTCCTCCGTCCAACCCAAACACCTTTTCAAACTCTGATTCATCCGCTGACTATCCACCAACAACTCCCTATGCCTCGACAAATCCAGCCTAAGCCGCTTCTCATCCTTCGCCCGATACCTCGCATCCCTCGCCTTCAGCGCCGCAGGACTAAGACTACTCGACGCGACCGAGGACACCTCGTCCGCGCTATCCGGCCCCTCGTCTTCATCCGTAGAGAGGCCGAGCTCGTCGTTTTCGCCGAGAGGGGCGAGCAATCCCCCTTCTATACCCAGCGCTGGGCCGTCGTGCTCGTCGTCGAACGTCGAGTCCGAAGCCAGCGATGACCGCCCCGTTGCCAGCGAGAGTCGGCCCGCCCGGCTCAGGCGCCGGAAACGTCGCAGTTCGGCTTTCTGCTTGCGGACTTCGCGCTCGAGGGAGCGGTTGATGGCTAGCAGGGAGGAGTTGGAGATTTCAAGGTCGAGGACTTTGCGCTCGCGTCTGGCGTTCGCGGCGAGTTCGTTGAGGTGCTGCTGATTGTTCTGGGATTTGGCGGGAGATTGGGGCTGGGACTCGGTGAGGTTCGAAGGCGTGACGGGCGAGCCTTTGGGGGAGTGGGGAAGGTCGTTGCTGTGGGTTGGTGCTTCGGTGGGTGGAGCTGTGGCGATGTGAAGGGGGCTCGAGTGGATGGGTGCGACATCGGATTTGAGGGAGGCTCTTCGTGCGGATGTTATTGAGTCAATGGAGGAGACGCTTGCGTGCTTGACGTGCCCTTTGCGCGAGCCGATAGATCCAACGCTTGATCTGCGGCTAGGCGGACCTTGCTCTTCAAATATGGCCATGGCTGAGGGTCGCTGGGGAGGGTTGGGGCGGATTATCTGTGATGCGCCTTTGCGATAGGACAGATGGAAGTCCTTGGTTGGCGAGGGCGCTCTTAGAGATGGCGGTCTATGAGCATCACTCGCCAGCGGAGACGGTTCTGGAGCGCTTGCTATAGGTGGTGTGGCTAACGGTGGGTTTGGGACAACCTCTGGCCTGCCATCCGCATGAAAGAACTTGCTGCTGCTAGACACAGCTGATAGCGGTGGTGATGGAGGATTAGCCGCTGCTGCGCTCTTTGACTCTTCTTCCAGCTCCCCATTCGCATAAAAGAACGTAGGTGCCTTCTTCCGCACAGTCCCCGTGTCGAGCTTCTTGGCATCGCTGGCATGGAAGAGGTTCGCAACATTGCCTCGAGACCCAAGATCTGATTCAGCTCGTACATGGCCTCCCGTCCCAGGCTGTCTCGCCGCTCTTATGGTTTGGAAGCCCTCTACATTTCCTATCACGCTCTTTGGCCTCCCTACAGCACTCCGATTGGAGCTTTGTCCGACGGGCGTGCCAACATTCTCGTTCGTCCGGGGCCTTTCTTCAGTCAATGTCCGCCGTAGGCTACTGGGTGTGACGCTGGGTGTCGTGTTTGGCGTGGAGGTAGCGCTACCGCCACGGGACTTCCGAGACGACGACCGTGGCGTAACATTGTGGTCAATGAATGTCTTGACTGGCGTAGACAAGTCGGTCTTCGAGCCAGGAGTGACTCTTCCTCCCACATCACTGTACGCTGCGGAGCGCTGTGAAAGCGGCGTAGTTGATGGCGCAGCATTGGTAGCCAGCCTAGGCGTAAAAGGTGACTTTGCTCTTCGGGTAGCCGCGAGGGTGGGCTTTAACGGTCGGCCAACGGTATTCGCATTATGTTTCTCGGTGGGCATGCTGGGCTGCTGTGAGAGGATGTCGTGAGCAGCTTCCAAGGCAGACCATACTGGCTGCTTAGCTGGGAGAAAGATGGGTAGTGTTGTCGAGCGGTGCCATGAGATGGTGTTGTTGATTCGACCTTCACAACAAACCGCAGTCATAGCTCGAGTGTTCCGCTAAACCAATTTCGGCACGACGATGATGGCAGCATTCCACTCTCTACCACTGGCGGCGACATCTCTGGTCTGTACAGAGACTGTCGCCTCCGCAGCTGGTGCTACTCAATCCACAGGATCATGTTGAGAGGTGTCGTGTTGTGAGTCTTCACAGGAGACAGCCAAAAAAACTCGAGGCCAATCGCGTCGGTGGAAGTGTTCGACGCGCCTGCAGGGATTCACGCGTCTCAAACACTTAACCACCTCACGCATAGATTCCATATCCCATATCCCATATCCCATGACGGCACGTTACTCCAGAGCCTCATCCACCTCAATGACACAAGAAGATGATTTGGAGGAGGCGATTGTCGCTGCAGCCGGCGCGGTGGCGGACGGAGCTGATGAAGAGCTCGCGCAGAGCCAGCACCATACTCTCAAATACCACTTGCTTGGACCCAGCCTCACAAAGGCGGGTCAGGATGCAGTCGATCAGCAGAAGGTAGTTCTGTCTCCATGTACTCCCAGAAAAGCTGCTGAACGTGGCTCAGGTGTCCGAGGTCATCTATAGTGCTTCGAAAGGCTCCAAATTCTTCAACAACGAGGAAGCCAAGGACCGTACTCTCACCGAGAAGACCAGTCGCCTGCTCGCTCGAAAACGCCAGCTCGAGGGGATGGACCTGACCCACGACCTACGTCGCGCAGACGAATATGTTGCCGAGTTAGAGCTTAGTAGAGACTTGACACAAACGGTCGTACACATCGATTGCGATGCCTTCTACGCGGCAGTGGAGGAACTGGATCGCCCGGAGCTGCGCGATGTGCCCATGGCTGTCGGCAAAGGTGTGCTCACAACCTGCAACTATCATGCTCGCAAGTTTGGATGCAGGAGTGGGATGGCTGGCTTCGTCGCTGTGAAGCTGTGTCCCCAGCTCATCTGCATACCGATGAACTTCGACAAGTACACTGCGAAAGCACGCGAGGTCCGCGCCGTTTTATCTGAGTACGATCCGCGCTTCGAAAGTGCTAGCATTGACGAAGCGTATCTCAACATCACTGAGTACTGTGACACACATCAGATGGACCCGGAGGATGCTGTATCTCAGCTTCGTGCGGAAGTACACGAAAAGACTGGTCTTACCATCTCCGCTGGCATCGCCGCGAATGCCAAGTTAGCAAAGATTGCTTCAAATCGAAATAAGCCGAACGGCCAGTTCCGCATCGCGAGCGACAGAGCGACGATCATGGATTTCATGCGCGACCTTCCAACGCGCAAGGTCAATGGCATTGGCCGTGTCTTTGAACGCGAGCTTGATGCCATCGGTATCAAGACAGTCGGAGACATCTACCCAGAGCGTGCCATCCTTTCGAAGCTGTTCGGCGAGAAAGCTTTCCAGTTCCTCATGCAGTGCTACTTGGGATTGGGTCGTACCAAGGTTGTCCCGGCACATGAACATGAGCGTAAGAGCGTTGGCACCGAGACTACTTTCTGGGAGTTGGGCGGTAAGGATAAGCTGCGAGAGAAGTTGCGTTACGTCGCCGATGAATTAGAAAAGGATCTCGAAAGGACACAGTTCAAGGGTCGTACGCTCGTGCTCAAGATCAAGCTGGATACATTCGAGGTGCTGACGCGGCAGATGACTCCACCTATGGCAATATGGAAGAAAGAAGATCTGTACAAATACAGTCTACCGATGCTAGCCAAACTAGAGAAAGAGATTCCTGGCATGAAGTTACGGCTCATGGGTCTGAGAGTCACGCATATTGTCAGTATGAAGAAAGGAGGTGTCGATTTCTTTGGACTCCAGAAAGGGACGTTCTCAACCGATGGCGGAGCAGCCAGTAGAAAGAGCAGCACGGCTAAAGACGATGACGGTGAGTGGGAAGTATGGCCGGAAGAAGAGTTCGAGGAAGCTGCGCGGCAGGAGAGACAGGACGAGATGAACGAGCTAGAAGCGCTGAGCCAGGAACACGTCAATGAAAGTCCATGGGGTGCGTCGCACAAGGTCCGTCTAGAAGAGAATCCTCCCGCTCTGCAGCTGGAAGAGTTGCCGAACCTGTCGAAAGAGGAGCGCTGGAACTGCCCTATCTGTTCATTGCCGCAACCTGCGGAGGACAAGGCGTTCAACGATCACGTTGACTCTTGTTTGTCAAGGCAGACGATCAAGGAAGTGGTCAAAGAGAGCGCTTCACCGGCATCATCAAAGCCTTCAGGTGGTTCAAGGTCCCAGCTAATACCCGTCATCACGAGGAAGAGAGGGCGGCCTAAAAAAGATAGCATAGCCCCATCGCGCAACGTAAAACAGAAACCATTCTTCTCGTAGTACTCCCTGTATTCGTTCTTTCCGCAAGTGATCTATCCTACGCCTATAACTCCTGCAGACTTCACAAAACGGTAGGGCGTAAATTTCTTTCGCTCATCAAGTCATTCAATATCTGATTTGCCACTACGTTACTCCGCACCCTCCTCCACTACCACTTGTCTTACTGCAAGAATCCCCTGGCAATCGCTCGAATTTCCCAGTCCGTGAGCCCGGCGTCACGGGCGCGGTCCATAGCGGCACGGATGTCGCCCTCAAGCTGTCGCGTCGCAACAACTTGAGAATCAGGTTCGATCGTCGCGGTGCCACCTTGGGCGGCTGCTCCACCTTCATCGGCTGCCTGGTTACTCGCTCGGGTCTTTAAGATGCTCCTGCCCGGGCTTCCGGTCGACGGGGCTCTGGCTCTGCCCTTCGCCTTTGTTGGTGAGAGGTTCGGCGCTCCTGCAATTACGTCTATCCCCGCAGGTTCGGCTGTTCCGGATGGTTGTGGGTCATCGAAGTGCACTTTCTTGGGACTGATTGAACGCGTCTGCATTCTGGTGAGTGTTGTTCCTAGGTGTATGAAGCCCGCGGCGCCTGTTATGCCAATAGACTCATCCCTTTGGATTACTCCTGAGGCATTTGACCGCCCCCCTCTGGAATTCGCGCTTCGACTCTGTCTTCCTCTGGGTGGTGTTCTTGGCTCTACAACTTCTTCTTCCTCATTCGTATCCTCTTCCGCTTGGGCACTTCGTGATGCAGCGGGTCGCGCTCTCTTGGGTTTTGCAGCTTCCTTCTGTTTTCCTTTGGACGGTGTCCCTGGAAATGCAGCTTCCACAGACCCTGCGGTATTGGCGGGCTCGTCTGTTAGTGCTGATAGTGATGCGGTGGACCGCCCTCTCCTGAGCCTTGCAGTTTCGGTCTGTTTTCCTCTGGATGATGTGTCTGGAATTGCAGCCTTCCCTGGGACCTCTGTCTGAGTTTCTACAGCTTCTTTTTTCGACTCCTCGTCCTCTTCGCTGCTGGCAGGATGGGCTCGCTTGGCTTGTCTGTCAACCTCCCATTGTCTATCTCTTTCCTCTTGACAATCCTTGCAATACCACGGAAGTGTCTTCCGTACCGCGTACGTGCCAGGAATATGCGGCGTGTGACACTGCTGATGCCATGCTTCACCACAGCCCCTACAGGTCAGTATTCTGTTTCCGCCCGGCGCGTAGCGTATTCCGCATACCACACACGGCTTTCTATCCGGAAGGACGCTGGTTTCTTCTTTCTGTGTCTCCTCGTCTCGTTTGTCCGAGCAGTCCTTGCAGTACCATGGCAGGTCTGCTTGGTTTTTGAATTCGCTCTTGATGTATGGCTTATGGCAGCGCTGATGCCATGCTCTGTCGCAGCTGGAGCAGCCCACAATCTCGCCCTTTTTCTTGTCGTCGCCTTTGTGACAAGACGTGCAGAGAACGTCGTCAGGCAGGTCTTCGAACGCATTGTCCGCCATGGTCGCGGTCAGGGTTGTCCGAATAGCCTCAGGGGAGTTGAGGAAGGTTGTTGACTCACAGCGGCTTGCACTGGGTTTATGAACAGACTTCACAGGGGCTTGGCAGATTCTAGACCGCCAAACAGAGACAGCTGTGTTTGCGTCTCTTGGGACAGAAACAAGCGGAACTCCTGGCTTCTGCAGATCTTATTAAGCCGGTGATTTGATCGTAATACCGCTTTGTCCGCCTGGCAGATCAGTTCACTAGAAGCAGCCAGCAAGCTGGATGTACATCTGTCTTCACTATAAGGTTGGTCAGAGATCTTAACTGTGTTAGCTAGAGTTATTGATGTGCGAGAGGGCACTGGCACCCATTCGAGCAACAAGACATGACGACGTATTGGATCCGGTGAAGGCATCTTCTATTGTCTGTCACAAGTCTGGTTTTCTATCGAGTGTTCCCCATATGACAACCGGCCAAGTCTAATGGTCCGCACAACAAAGACTCGTAACGATAAAGTGAAGCAAGAAGTTTTGCCTAGTGCAGTAGTCAAGCAGAGTCGTTATCCTCATCACTCAAGAAAGTGTATTCAACCGTTATTCCAATTGACGTACTTTTTCCCACTCCGTCCAAATACCACATACTGACTTGCATTACACACCACTCCGAACCATTTCTACTCCTCCAGGACCTTCCCGACCGCCTCTCGGAAGTCCTCCTCCGTAAGTCCATTCTCACGAGCGCGTTCCACCAAGTCACGCACCTCGTCTTCAAGCCGCTTTTTCGCGACCCGCTCCTCAAACGATTCATCCACAACAGTGCCATCTCTCTCCTCCTGACGCTCCTTGCAAACCCACGGTATGGTCTCCCGCGCCACAAAAGAGTCCGGGATCGTTGGATCACGACACTCCTGATGCCACTCCGCGCCACAGTCCTCACAAGCCAGGATCTTATTCCCATCCGGCGCGGCGGTCTCCTGACACTCTGCGCACGGCGTGCCATCCGCAACGACACTGCTTCCTGTGGTTCGGGCCGGGCCGCGGGACTCCTCCAGGCGTTCTTGAGAGCAGGTGCGGCAGTTCCATGGCAGGTCCGGGTTGTTCGGAAACTTTTCAGCAATGCGGGGGCTGTGGCACTGCTGGTGACATACGTCGTTACAGCCTGAGCAGAATATGAGCACATCCTTGAAATCCTGGAAGGGGCTGAGGCAAGACACGCACAGGAGTTCTTCGGGCTGGCCCCACATGATGAGGGTCAGGCTTGTCCGAACGTGTTATCTTGGAAGGCGAAGTTGAGGATGACTGGTGACTTACAGCCGTTTGGAGTGATCTTATTGGCAAATTTCTACAGCGGCTCAGCAAGTTCTAGACCCTTAAGCGGAGTAGCTGTGTTTGTGTCTGTCGTAGTAGAAATAAGCAAAGTCATTGCCCGTGCCCATCCGCTTCTGTACCATTCGTCAAGCGCAACGAGGTTGTTTATGATACCGCTTTGTCCGCCAGCAGCCCAATTTGCCAGGAGCGACCAGCAAACCAGAAGTTAGATCCGCTCTCAGAGATCTATGGCAGGCTTAGTCTGGTCTCTCAATGTCAAGCCCATCAGCAGGACTCGATACCGCCGAGAAAAACTGGAGAGAACATTTGGCAAGCGCTGCGCGAGTTTTAACACCGATTGTGGCAGAAAGAATTGTTCAAATGTTGAAGCATTGAGCTGCTATGCCGAGCAGACTTGGAGAACAGATACTACTCAAAGAGGATACCCCCACGCATCCGACACAGCGAGGGATGACAAGTAGGGCGTGAAGGATGAGGGATGGCCGGTTGTTGCTTGTTGTAACAAACGAGCTCTCTATCAATTGCCCCAGGTATCGCGAACCTTGTCCCGATGTATCTGTCATGTTCCCTGCTCCTGAACCAGTCCTGAGCAAACCTTGATTAAGATATTAGACTCGAAAGCTCCAAGGAAGTGACATATAAATTTGAGGACTTGAATTTCTTAGCGGACGGATACACGGACATACGGAGTTACTATCTCGCAGCTTTTCGAACGTCATCAATCATGAAGTAAAGAAAAGAAGAAGAAGAAGCCACTTGAAGACGTTCGTTTGTCATCCCGGCTCTGGTATCATGATATCCAAAAATCGAATTCGAGAAGCCACAACAAACGAACCGCGCAGGCAAGGCTCCAAAACCGTCCTGCCACTCGTATCTGGCCTCTCCTTATTGCGTGAATTCACTCTTCACCGCGACCCTACATCGTCCCACCCTCCCAAATTCCCTCACAACCTCTACTACGCCCCCTGATGTCTGAACGGCTCATAAGCCGCCTGCTTCCCCCTCAAATCCTGCAGCATAACCCCCTCCTCCTGCCCCCACCCGCCCTGACCCTGCTGGTACGCCGGCGGCCCCGCATTCACCGGCCCACCCACCCTCTCATATGTATACGGCGTCTTCTCGACCGCGACCCCCTTCTTCCCCTTCTTGCCGCCCCAGCCCCACCCACTCCCCCCTTCTGCCCTACCACCACGCCCACCCTTGTTGTTGTTATTGCCGTCACCGCGCCCGCTGCAGCAGCACACGCTGAACAGCCAGAAGAGCCCCGCGGCCCAGGAGAAGGCGGTGGCGAGCCAGGTGGCGCGCAGCATGTTGGCGCCGAGGCCGGCGTGGATGTGGTAGGGCTGGAGGACGGAGTTGAAGGCGGAGGCGAGGGTGCCGTAGAGGATGGTGGCGAGGAGGGAGGAGGCGAGGGTGAAGAGGCTGGAGACCTGTTCCCACATCCGCGTTAATTGGTTTCCTTGGTTGGTCGGGGCTGAGGCTAAGAGAGGCAGTGGAAGGGGAGGGAAGAAGGGGGGAGGAGCAAAGGGGAACACATACGACTGAGACGATGGTGGTGACAAAACTGCCCCAGCGCGAGAAAATTGCGAAAAAGCCGACGACGATTTCGGCGACGGTGACCCAGAAGGCAACCATATACGCCGCAAACATCCACCCGGCCACCTTCTTGTACACCTTCAGTCCATCTTCCAGCTTCTTGGGGATTTCCGTCCCCGCCCCTCCCGCCAACACCGTCGCATTCCTCACCACATCGTCGCTGCCCAGGCCCCACACCTCCACAGGGTCGAACGCGAAACCCGCTTTTCGGGGCGAGCAGGAGGCCGGGACGTCGGGGGTGCCCGCTGGGCCGCCGGTGCGGGCGGCTTGGCAGTAGTTCCAGAGGCCGACGGTGTAGAAGGGGGAGAGGGTGGCGTTTTTGTAGGTGGTGGTTAGGGCGGCGAGGAGGGGTTGGTCGATGGCGGGGATGGTGGTGGAGGGGAGGGAGGCGGTGCCGTTGAAGGCGGAGGTGTCGGCCTATGGGGAGGGTTAGTGGGCATTGGAGATGGAGATGCAGGTGCAAGGGGAGGAGGGGCTTACGTAGAAGAAGTAGTAGGAGCGGGCGGGACTGAGATTGCCTAGGAGGACGAGGACGAGGCAGACGAGGGAGGCGATGGAGAGGGCCATGGGCGTGAAGATGCACGCGAAGCGGCCGAGTTTGCCCATGGTTGCGGGATGCGCGGTGTGAGGAGGACAGGTGGAGGAAATGCGACGGAGAGTTTAAGCAGACCGGATGGTGGAAGGAAGAAGCAAGGCGACGTCAGGCGATGCAATATAGCGAATGGAGTTGACAAGGCCTGACGATGGGCAAGAGAGGAAAGATGTGACTATATTGAAGTGCAAGGCTGAAAGGAGATGGAGGCAGTCGATTGACCCGCGTTTGAGACGGTTACACGCAGTAGATAAAGCAGGTGAGGTTTGCTGAGGCTTGCTGAGGCTTGCTGAGGCTGAAGTCCGCCAGAAGTCCGCCTGAAGCTGCAGGATGCCGCTTGAGTTGATTGGAGATCAAAAGTAGCTTGTACACGTCTGACGTTCAGAGGTGGAGAGCAGGGCTGTGCTGCTGACGATGCGCGCCATGGCGGTGCTGGCCGGGAGGATCATCGCGTGGGAACTCCGCTCGTCGCGTGTGGCTTTGCACCTGCTTGCACCTGCTTGCACCTATTTGCAGGGGCCTGGTATGAGCTGCTTGACGAGAACCGACAGTGAGAGTTTCCTCGTATCGATGCTGTGCCTCGTTGATTTTGTATCGCATGCAAGTAAACGTCTAGCAGTGACAACTGGAAGAGCCAGAGAGGCTGGCTGACACGCGTTTGACATTTCGTTCCCTCTGGGGCCGCGGCCGGCAGAACGATTCGGCCCTCGTCAGGCGGTCAGGAAAGCTTCGACCCTCATCCCCACCTCAGCCCCCGCCAAAAATAGCCTGCACTCTCACCCATCATCCAGGGGACGCGTAACGGATGGCTGCCTTTGGCGTGCTCGGCCGGTGATGCGTTACTAAGAACCTCTGCGCGACTATGTCGCATGCAGCACTGTCACAGCAAGTCAGAGTAGATGCGTGATTGAACATCTTCGATCAACAAGAACGATTTGTCCAAGCTATGAGGTATCAACCCAGCCAACCTGCACGATGCAACAGCCCATTGCTTCTCCTAAAACTCAACCACTGCTATCCCTGTCCAACAAACATGAAGCACCATGTGGCCGCACCAACGAAGCCGCGCACGCAGATGGTATAGATGGAGCACCGATGTACTCAACTGACAACGCCTGCCCGAATGAACGCCATAACCCAATCCTCTTTATCTTGGGCATCATCAAACGATGCCACCTGACAGTGGGAAGCTGATACGACAACAGCACAGATATCCGCAATACGCCTTGAAACTCCTCGCCTTAACAGGTGAATCAACCAGAAATGCTGTAATTGGATCTTCCTTAGATCTGTAACCGCGCCATTGTGAGGCAGTAGGTGCCGCAGAAATGGTCGAGACAAAACTCGGTGGAGCTGTTGAGCTTGCAGCAGTCAGGACCGTGGAGTAATTCTAAGCGCGTTGTGGCAATGACGTGATGGTCGTATACGGTCGCGGGATGAAGGGAGATGATTGACGTCGTGCTTCACCGCTGCTGCTGATCACGAGGATGCGGTTGCTGGGGACTGCCACGTCCACTCGGACCACGTACGCGTGCACGTTCAGTAGACTCTGCTTGCACTGTTAGTCCTGACCATTGATACGATGCAACATCCGTAACGTACCATTCTGTCCCGCCTCCGCAGCCTTCTGCGCATCAGGATCCGGACGAGCCGGCCGTGCGGCCCCGCCACGATTGTACGCAGCGATGAGCTCCGCGAAGTTGAGCTTGCAAATCTCCGCCGTGATGGATGAGACGACATAGTGTCGTAAATCGCGGTTCTCCCTCATGTCCTCGCCCTCTAGCCGGAACTTGTCCTGCTTGGACATGTCCTTCCGCCTCACGTGTCGGATCTCGTTCATGATGTACAGTAGCACCGCTTCAGGCACGCGTGTGCGGTCGAGACCGTACTTGGCCGGGTTGCGGACGTACCGCCTTGTGACGTCCATGGCGCCGTCGGCGGAGAAGGCGATGCAGTAGGCGAGCTTCTTTCCCCAACCTGCATGGAAGCAATCAGCGCTTGCACGTGGCAAAGCGTAACACAGAAACATGGTGATGAAGACGTACCTTCAGTGTATAGCCGTGGCCTATCCCATGCCTCCTCACACGCGTCGACGTGGATCCACCTCTTCTTGTGGTCAGAGTAGATCTCGGTCCACACATGATCCTCAGAGTTCCACACCCATCTCACCCGGGAGCCCATGGCCCGACAAAGCATGCTAAAGCAGTTGGCCCACTCCCCGACACGGCCCTTCCTAGTCTGTAACAGAACGAAAGCGTCGTTGTACCGTGGGAACCGCTCGTACGAGGCGCACTCCGGCAAAGAACACTTGTATAGTTCCACTTGGTTCGCGCCTCGTGCATGTTCATCTGGTGTAGGGGCGGCCATGCCGACGCCAATGGTAGGAGAATAGCATTGCGAGCACGGCGGGTTGTTGACCCATGTGAAGAACGACCGCTTGAACCATCGGAGGAGAGAACGGATGACACAGTCCTGGTAGCCCCATTGGGCCTTCCTTCCGGCCCCCAGACTCTCTGCTTCGGCTCGGAATACCTGACTCTCTTCCTCAGCCTCGCTGTATATCTGCTCCAGCGGTATCACCCGCAGTGCTTCGTCTAGCAGTCCAGGGTTCTCCCATTTCACTGGCATGTTCGACAGCGAGTGGAGCATGTTCTTGAATCGAGTGGAGCGGGGGTCTCGCGCAGGTGTAGGCACGACGGGTATGTTGCGGAGCGATGAGTACGACGGCGGCGGGGCATTCTGCGCGGAGAGGAACGGCGAGCTGTAGTCTCTAGGCGCGGGCGATGTGGATCGAGAGCATGAGAGCTTGTTCATGCGCTTTGTACTGAGCACTTGTCTGAAGCGTTCGGTCAGGTCCTTGGCGTGTTGCTCGTCCATTGCGTTGCGGGACGGGACCGCTCGGCGGGGGATGCTGAAGTCCGCCATGGATGCCAAGCGCCGAGTATGCGACAATGGGTTGTGGACAGTCCTATGATCGTCTCCAGTGTGTTGGTGAGAGGTGAAAGAGGTTCGAGTCGCTCGTGAGCGTGGAAGGCTTCAAGCTGCGACCGCGCTTTTGCACAGCCCGGATGCGATGAGAGGCGCCACAGTCGCGGTCAGTGCGTCAGGGTTGGGCAGTGTCAGAGTATTCCCCGAGACGGCGCAGTATCGACGGCGATGATGCTCTGTTGACGAGAAGCAGTAAGTCGACGGCGCTGTGATTGAGGATACTGTCGTGAGCAGTGTGAAGAGATGGGAGGGTCCAGGGCGGGTTGGAGGAATTGGTGAGCAGCGCACGCAGTGACAGACGGTGTAGGGCAGAAGCGTCGTCAGCTTCCCGCACCAGCCAATCACCGCCGATCAGACGTCGCAATCTCTGCCGATGCTATGGGGCGCGCACTGTTCCTGCTCCCGCCGTTCGAGAACCTCAGTGATCGATCTTTGGAGTCGTGCAAGCCGGGTCTCCTGCGCGATGCGGAGCGGCTCTGGCGATGTCAGGTTGTTGCTTTTGATGGTGCTTGGTGGTCGGATGTTCGTGTGCGCGTGGGCTTTGCTGCGGGGTCTGCTTTGATCAAATCAGATGGATCGGGAGATGCCAATTTTGGTTTGGGGCTGGTTGGAGGCGGAGCAAGAAGACGAAGGGAACAACAGTCAACTTCACGGAGTGTCACGGGAGGAGGAGGGGAGCGTCTTTCAATAGCAGCTGCAGGCAAAGAGCCTCGTAAGAGCAACGAGAGCACACGCGTCGACCACTTCCTGCTCCTGAAGAGGTTTAGTGGCGGATTGATTGCGTGGCACTCCGTGGCTCTAACGCTCCTCCACAGTTGCTGTCCCCATATCAACTCCAGCAATCCTGCTTGCTCCTTGTCATGTCTGCCCGCTCAGACGCAACGTGCCATCGCAAGAGACACGTCGTGCAGCTTCTTGATCCTGTGACATTACGCAAGCTACTGTGTAACAACGCGATCCGTCACGGCGACCCTTCACCCGTCGAACATGCGGCGTTCCCGCTCGACGAACAGTTCTAGTAAACTCAGGAGCCAGCTGCAGCAATCTAACAGGCACTATGCGTGCAAGACAATCACTCGCCCCGCGCATTGCGTAGTCTAGATGTGCAAGCCAGCAAATCTGAATAGGGAATCAAAACTGTCAGGTTTGGGGCTCCACAGCAAGCTTACGCGTTATCTTGGCAGCCGTTTAGGACAGCAGCCTCATCTGAGTTGCTTACGCAAACCACTGAGCCGATGATCATATGCGACTATCTGATGGTGCTTGGCCATCCGAGGCAAAGCTTCGGCCCTACCGACGGGGTATATATTGCATGAACTCCTGAGGTGGCGCATGTGTGTGGACATTAGGTCCAGTACAACCTGCATTAGCATGCCGATTCACTAGCGAACGTGTGGTGATAGGCCCGACACAGCCAGTTGCAACAGTGCTTCTTATTCTGCAGTCCGCATGGACTTTTTTGTTGCGTATTCTACCGCTCGTGGCTGCCAACAAACCGCGGCGGAAGGTTCACGTCCCACGCCGGCCTCTCCACTAGAACGACCTCCAACGCCTCAGTTCCACCTCCCTTGCTCTTGCCTTTGCTTATCTGTGACTGACTGGAGATGGGCACCAACCCCAGAATCGGCCGGTATTTGTACGTAGACCACCATTTCGCTGGTCTCGAGCCGCCTTCCTTGTCCGTACCGTCAACCTCCATATCCTCGCTTATTGTCCGTCTCGCATCGAACAACTCCACTGCCTCGTCTTCAGACGGTTCCTGATCAGGGTCAGGTTGCGACGACTTCTTGTCCAGTCTGACGATCTCGGACTGTTCTCCAGTAAGCCTGCGCATCTTCCTGCCCAGTCCAAGTACATGGTCGTGTGTTATTCGGCTTCCAGCGCCACTTGTGTTGCTCATCATGCCCTGTTCGAAGCCTCTCTTCCGCTTCTTGCTTGGGCTTTGCTCATCGTCTTCCACACCATTGAGTGCCTCGCTATGGGCGTCCATCGAGAAGTCTTGCGAGAGATCAAACATATGCATCCATGTATTGCCGTAAAGCCACAGTCTTTGCCACTGCTCAGTCACATGCCACACGCAGCCCATTGCACGGTCACGTACGTTCCTGAAGTTTGCTGGCAAGCTCGAGGTCGGATTACGACGTGACCAATCGGAGAGTCGGCCTTGCAGCATATCGAACTCATACAGCCTGTGCTGTGCGGTTAGGATCACGAGCCGATGTTCTCCACGCGGCAGCTCGTGCGAATGTGCGTGCGGGTTGTGTCTTGTTGCGTGAACGGCAGGGTTGCCATTCGGTTGAGCTTTCTGATCATCCGTCGTAGGCCGGAAGGACAATGTCAGTGGGGCGGAGT